>DVQM01001562.1:0-11737 GCA_018231645.1 Heliconius ricini | reverse complement strand
TTCCGTATGAGCGGTCTGCGTAAATGCATTTCCCAGCGATAACAAAAAAAAAAAGGGGCGTTGAGTTCCATCGCTCAACACGCAATGCCTCCGGAATTCACCAGAAAGTGGAGAACGGAGTGTCTTAACACTAGGCTTCTTTACCTACCCTATTACACGCGGGATACAGCGTAAAGCTGAAATAATAAGTAATGTAAATAACGAATTTTATTACAAACATTAAGCAATATAAATTGCCTATTTTGCTGAATTTATATAAAAAAGCAACATTTACAATGGCTCCATCACGGCTTGTCAAAAACCACTTAACAGTTTTTGCTCGATTGTTAAATAAATTGTGGCAAAACTAACGTTAAATCTATAAAGAGAACTATTCTTAAAACTGTTGCTAAGTTAGTATTTACGTACGTATTTACACACGTATACGTACTTAAGATCATTATTTCTATAGTAATTAATTTCACTCTGTATCCCGCATATAGCAAGGTAAGCAGAGGGAACCTTGTATTAAGACTCTCAATTCCCAACTCTCCGGTGAGTTCTGAAGGCATTGTGTGTTGTGTGACGGAACTCAATGCTGCCCTTTGCCTCGACACCAGAGCGAAGAAATGAAAATATAAATATAAATAAATATTCTTAGATAATTTTGATTATTCTTAAACACCGCCCAAGATACGCCGGTTCAAATCCCTTTACGTTTAAATTTATATACGTTTCCAATAAATATATATTTTTACTAAGTGTAGAATAACATTTTTAAAGTATTAAAATATTTTGTAAATAAAATCTGAATTGACTAATACGTTAATTTTGTAAACAAAATAACATATAACATGTAAACTCTACCTATAAACTAAAAATTTTGTATCAAAATTTAGACTTTCTAGATATTTAATTCCAGGCTGTGATTTAGCTCTATCGCAAGCCCACATTGCGAACCAGCTGATGTCCTGTGTTTACGCAAACAACCGTATTCGACTTTCCTGCTTAGCCGCTTATGTTTTACAAGGGACGCACTCGGTTCTCATTTAATTACTATAAATGGTACAAGTATATCACCGTTTACTTTAATTTTTATTAAAATTCTTAAATATTATCTTATTTTTTTAAGTTATGTGAACCGATATTACAGACAATAAATCGGATTTGTTATATGTTTAAATAAAGATTTTTTTTTATTTAGTTTCTTTCAATCCATTATGCCTAATAGAGAGCTTGTAGAGAAACTAACGGTTTGAATTTTTATCATATATTTAATTTAGTTTTCAATTAATATTTTTTTGAGCTATCCAAATAAAAATAATAAATGAATCACCTTTTTACGTACCTACGACAATGCGTCCGAGAATTTGAAGTCTCCGGCGTATGTATATATTTCGATATGTTTATGTTTCGATATGTTTATAAAAGAGAATATGTTAATATTTATAATACAATCAATAGTACCGCACTCATTTCGATATCTTTAACTTAAGGGAAGTGACTTTTTCGGATATATTGTTGTGCTATCTCTAATAGGACTTTTAAAAGACATGAATAGTCACAACACTATCATAGGGGTAGATAATGCAAGAAAAAGAGTGTATCGAAGGTCTTCACTGCATTTTAATACAAAAATATTATCATTTGTACAAAAAGCAAAAAGATTAACTTTTTTATCATTAATTAATATTCAAATATACGCATAAACTAACAATTTTACTTTACAATTTACTTAAACAGTATTAATGCAAGGAGGAAATGGAAACCCCATCAGCCCCATTAACTGACATAAAGTATTGAATCCCTTTACACATGCTGAAATAATTAAAATAAATTATAAAAGCTACAATTCCGAGCCTGTCCGCAGTCCGGCACCTGAGGACCGGTTGCACTCGTTCCGAGGCCCACGCAACTGTCTTAGCCCTCTACCACGACACTTGACACCACTGTACGACAGTATTACGTATCACGCTGAAACACCGACGTAAACGCCGTCCAATGAGCGTTTTGTCAAATAATCATATTTATATTTTCAGTCAAAAGCGTCCGTGTATTTAAAATGCAATAATATGATTATTTAAAGCGATAGGTAGTTGTAAAAGCGCAGTTCAAATGTGGACACCTAATAACCACAAGTTAGTTACCAAACTATTCGCATCGTTAAGTATTTTTCCACGATATGTTGACCTCTCGTATGCGAAACATGGCGAGTATGAGGCGTAGTTTAGTGAGTAGAATGTTTCTAGTGTCGGCTAAACATGTTTTTAAGACAGTAAATTGCCACTGTAAACGCGATAAGTTGTGGGTTCGATCCCTATTTAAAGAAATTCAATATTTATTTAAATTTATACTTTTATTTCGCTCTGGTGTCAGGCAAAGCGCCGTGTTGAGTTTCGTCACTCAACATGCAATGCGTCTAGAATTCGGGAAAAGTGAGGAGGAGCATAGTGTCAACACTATGTTCCCTCTGCCTAACCTGCTGTGTGCGGGCTACAGCGTGAAGCGGATTTCATTCGAAAACATGTGTAGTTGCAATATGAGATTATGAACCGATAAAGAAGGATATACCTACATCTTTTTAATAACTTTAATTACGTTTGAAAGATCGAAGATACGAGAATTGATGATGGCCTTTCAGTTTTTTTTTCTTAATTCTTACTATCTTTGATTTATTATCCATGTCAGTATTTTTATAGAAACCATTTATTTTTGAATGCTTTAAATATGTAATAACATTTTTTTTATAAAAAATTACATTTAAAATATGTGAGATGTATATTCTAATTATTTTTTGATATTATTTTTAAATGGGAGCATAAAGTAAGCTGTCTTCCGTCTATATACATATATATTTTTTAATATATGGTATAAAATATAAAAATATTATTACGTAATATTGAAATATTTCATTTAAAAATATCTCAAAATATTTTTTTTATATAAAGGACAGTTGTTAAGTTGTAATTATTTTATATCGATTTAATTCTTATACATTATAATTATTACAGTAATCATGAAAAATGCGTATAATGTCATTTGTATATTAATTCCGAAAACAAAAAAAAATATCACATTTTTCAAATAAGATATTGTACACATATTAAAGTAAATATAATACACGTTGGCAACCTTTACAAACAACAATTAGCCACATATCAAACTGTAATTTTTTTTATCTTATCTCTAAAAATGTAGAAATCTCGCAGAGGTGAATGCACTATAATCAGTCCACAATCAGTGATAAGACAGAGGCCGGGCGGAAGTGACGGCGGGCACAGCCTTCCGCTCGGAAGCAGCTTCCTGTGGCTCAGACGAGGCCATATTGGTTCGTAGTTCCGCCTTACACGTACGTATCGATTGTCGCATTTTATAAGGTAATGTTTTGTCTGCAACGTAATATAAATTTGGGCGCCCGAAATAGGTTAGCCATTTTATCGTCTAACATATTTCCGGTGGCATATGTAATGAGTAAGGAAGCGAAACGGTTCACCGAAACGCGGTTCATTTGAATTTGAGATAAATTTAATTAGTTTTTTTTTTACAATATTTTTTTAGTCGATAAACTGTACAGTGCACAGAGTGTAGACATGTAATAATTTTATAAGTACATATTAATTACGATATATTAAAAATATATATTTAAAAATCGTAGCAAATATTTAATAAATATTATAATTAATATTTTTTAAAACAGCCGTATTTATTATAGAATTTTTATTTTTCGTAAATAATTAGATAACTGCCTGAAAAAAAACTCTGCTCTCTTTAAAATCTTCCTAACTAAACATATGCTGAGCTTATGTCGAACCATGAAAAGAAATGCTCGCTCTTTAGTTCACTTAGCTTCACGCTGTAACCCGTCTATGGCAGGATAGGCAGAGGGAGCCTAGTGTCAAGACACTCCGCTCTCCACTTTCTGTCGAATTTTGAAGTCATTGCGTATTGAGTGGCGGAATTCAATGCCGCGCTTTACCTCGATGCCAGAGGCAAGTAAAATATTAAATATCTCATTTCCTTTATTTTCCGAATTGAATCCATTATCTATCCCGTTCACAGTCACACGCCTGTGACTGTGAACAGGACTGGTTGTCTTTTTTTGTATTTTAATATTTTTAGGCTTACATACATATAAATAATCAACGACAACTCAATCGTGAATCATAGAGAATAACCTGATGTGCAATTTTAACTAAAATTGAATTCTCAACAATATAATTATATTTTGCAAGATATCATTTATTCAGCTTACTCATATTCTTCTAATAAATATGTATGTGCCCAAGGGATTAAAATAACTCATAAAAAACTACAGATGACTGTTGAGTCACTTAGGGAAATGTAGACGAAACAGATAAGAATTTTAATTACATATAAGAGTGACGCAAAGCTTTAATTTTTTTCCCATACAAAATTATAAATAAAGTTATATATGTATATTAAAAATTACAAGTGAATCATCACGATTTAATAAAATGAAAAATTAAAACCGACTTTAGAACTTTACATAGAGGAACAACCTTTAACAAAAAATAAACTGTAAAAACAAAAATTTTGACTACTTCATAGTAAAAAATCTTAAACAAAAAGGATGGATATTAAATTATTTAAATAATATCCGTTACTATTGGAGTCGTTTTGCCTCGTTACCAGAGTAGCAGCAGAAATTAAATTAATGTCCTGTCCCTGTGCTAGACAACTAGCCAAATCGACTAACTTAACATTTTGTACGTTAATATGATATTCTATATTAAATGTTAAAAATAAAATCAGCTTCACGCGGTATCCCGCACACAGCAGGATAGGCAGATGGAACCTAGTGTTAAGACTGCGTTCCTTCCTTTCCGCCGAGTCCAGGAGGCATTGTATGTGAGGGGCGGAACTGAACGCCACACTTTGCTTCAATACCAGAGTGAATAAATGAAAATATAAATATAAATAAATATTTAATTTCCTCGAGTAGGGATCGAATCCACAGCCAGTCGATTTTACAGCCACGACTGGCCTCCTAGTTATATTACATTAATTATACCATTGAACTATTTAACATGTGACATTCATATCACATCATACAAAACAACATGACATACAAATTGCAAAAAGCACATATTATAATTTCCTACTTCTGTTAATAACAATGTTTCACACGAATTGGCAAATGAGCAATATGCGGACCACATGCAGGTTCTAGGCATCGTCCTAACATGATCAAAACGAAAGTTATGAGTTTTTATTGATCGTTAATAATTATATAGTGAGGATTAGTCGCGGACCAGGTTGTGGATTCGATTCCTAGTTGAGGAAATTATATATTTATTATTTTCATTTTGTTGCTCTGGTGTCGAGGCACCATAACTTCTCCTGTATTTTGTGGAAAATAGTAAATAGGGTGTTTTAACACTAGGTTCCCTCTGTGTACCCTGCTGTGTGCGGGATAAGGCGTGACACTACAAAAAGTAAGTAATAATTACGCAGTAAAATAGTAGTTAGGTGTTTACGTCCTGATGAAATTATGATGAAATAAACACAATCTTCTTTTGAACTCTCAACCTTTTTTTGAACTTTTAAGACTAGTTACATTTTTCCTGTTTCTTATACATAATTTCACACAAAATTTTACTTATATTTTGTCTAAACTATACTCATTTAAAAACTTTTTAATAATAAAAAAAAAGAAAAGTTATATTTATTAATTTTTACTTACATAGTATTTTTACATGACAAAAAGTATTTTTTTATAAATATTTGACCTAGTTTCACAGTATGTTGAAATTCGATATCAGAATGACAAAACTATAGTAACCACCGATGACTCACATTAATAAATCATTTTCACGCTGTATCCCGCTTATAGTAGCGTAACCAGATAGAACCTAGTATTCAGATACTCTGGTTCCCACTTTTCTCAAATTCTAGAGGCATTGCGTGTTGAGTGGCGGAAGTCAACGCCGAGCTTTGCCTCTTTATCGGAACGAAGAAATGAAAATTTTAAATATTTCATTACCTCGAGTGAAGACAGAACCCACAACCTCATCTCACTCTGATTTTAACAGAATATTTTTATCGTGTAATGATGCAATATAAAATATGTTCATATATTTGTAGAATACAAATGGCGACGGTCACGCTACTCTATAGCCGCGGTCCACGTTACATAAGACCACGTTGAGACTAAGTTACTAGCAAATATTTTACGAATGAAGTTGCGTAACTAATTCACTAGTCAGTGGCTGGAAATATTACGATAGAGGAAAAGTGGCCCAATGTCCTTACTATAATTTTCAATAAACGATAGTATTCAATGTGACTTCCGTTTTAAATGTATATTATATTTTTTTACATTTATTAAGTTTCTTCAACTAAAATCATTATACAACTAACAAATCAACTAGAAACAAAACTATAATCTAATACATATGAAGAAGATAAATAAATGCAATAAATTATGCAACTAGTTTTATTTCTTAATTAACTTTCATTATTTTTCTAGCTAACGTATTACGCCTTGTATATGAAACATTGCCTTGTTTGATAACAAACAATTTTGTCAGAAAAATTTTATTGTATAATGGGTGAATTAAAACATCGATTTTATTTGTTTCTTTTACGACGGAGTTGAGCAAAAACCTATTGTATTTTCGTCCGCATGATCAGTTCCCTAAAATAAAGCAAATATTTACAAAGATATTTCTGGTGATCGGAGGCCAAGACGCGACGTAATAAAACACATGATGGGTTCGTTAAACTTTTATTAAAAAACTAGTTAGTAGATGCCTACTTTTAGTTTTAAATGAAAATAGTAAAATACATGAAACTATTAGATATAAGAACAGAGCCAAAAGACACGATTTATTTTTAATTTCACGCTGTAACCCGTCCGTAGCACGGGGTCGGCAGAGCGAGCCTAGTGTTAAGACATTCCGCTCACCACTTTCCGCTAATTCCAGGAGGCATTTCGTACTGGAAACGGAACTCAACGCCGCTCTTTGCCTCGATACCTCAGCCATATTAAAATATTAAATATCACATTTTCTCTAATGGGCATTAAACTCACAAACTGTTCCGTTTACAGTCACACGCTTGTTTCCCTGCGCCACGACCAGCAGTTAAAAATATAATATTGAAATATCCATATATTTACACCTTTTTTACTTAAAAAATATATCAGTATCATTGAATTTCGTATGAATCTTCATTAACCTTCTTGCATTTCAAGGTTCTTTATAACTACTTGTATATGGTCAAATATTTTCAATCGGCCATGCCCCAATTGTGATCGATTAAGAACCGAAAATGATACAAACGAGGTCTGCCTTCTGCAGTTTTGAAATCATCTTCGACAACCTCCACAGACTAAGTTAACGAGATATTTTTTTATTAAATAAACGACACGAACATTAGTAGTCTGTGTTCTATTCTGCTCTTTTCTTTTGTTTTTCTTTTTTGTTGTTTTCACTTGTTTGATTTTTTTAATATACAGAACTGCTTCAGTTTTGAATGAGGTTCAGAGTTTCAGTGTTCAATGGAAAAGAGAGCCTCTCCTTAAAAGTGTAGACTCCTCCTTTTGGTGTAGACTGAAGCAGTCCTGCTTAATTTTAACGAGATATCTAACGTTGTGAATTTAACGTTAACTCAGTGCATATAATTTAATCGATTAGTCGTCTAGGGAATAGCAAGAATCGACTCGCCTCGAGCGCTATTATTTAAATTGACGGCAAGCTAAAAACAAGTTTTGCGAACGCGGCTTTCTTTGATACTTTTTGCATGAGAAATAAAAATGTGTGAATTGTGGCATACATTTTTTTTAAATTATCATGCCCTTACAAACTTAAACTCTAAAAATATAATATTTTTAATCTGCATTTTATCTAGGTACTTGATGCTAAAAATTGTAGTGTTTATGACAATAAACATACGCGATAAAATTAGATTTTTTTTTGTCAAGGATATTATAGTAGTTTGGTAGGAGTTACGAGGTAATTTAGTTTTTTTAACCCAGAAAAGTGAACCATGTTCGGTGTGGTAAGGTTACGCTATCTGATCAACGAAAATAGCTTAGAGATATTTTCGTTAGATAGATAGCAAAATTTCGTCAAACACAAAAACTGGCCCGCCGCGTCGTCTCAGTCACAAAATGACGAGGTACCAACTTAAGGTACCTCAAATACATGAAATTGACCTTTGTTACCTACTAAAGGTACCTCCAAAATCAAAATTTATGTAATTTATTAGTAACAAAAACAACTGGACTTTTAATTGACCCTGTATTATAAATAAATTATGAACAAATGCGAAACATTTGCGTCCTACTTCAGTGTTTATTGTGTTTCAAGTTTTTATTTAAATACTAACCTCCATGTTTACATGAAAATATGTAAAGTATATGTACGCAGCTGCTTTCATAAAAAAGGTAGGTAATGTTAATTAATATGTATATATGACGATTTTAGTTAATTTCTTTTATATAACCTTAAAGTTAATTAATTTCGAGTAACAGTTAATCATCGAGCTAAGTGATGCACTTCTTGAATCGATGGCTATATGTATGTTTTTAAACCGTAACTTGTACTTTTTTACATTTTGAAATTGTTATACTGCACTAGGGAAAGAAAAATACTTAAAATCGAATAAAAAATTGAACGTAGCAGGATTAGAACCCGCACCTCTTGGAAACCGTCCAATTTGTACGTTTTAATGGTCCAATGTTTTAATGGTCAGAGCCTTGAAGTCCAAAGTCCAAGACGCACAGGTTCAAATCCCGCTACGTTTTCATTTTTATACGTTCTCTTAATAAGTAATAACATGTGTTTTCTGCGCGGAACACGCGAAATTGCCTCATGAGTTCCTGGCCGAAGGTCGCCCGGCTTGCGACAACGAGTCTCGTGCATCCAGCGTCGTACTTACACTCATTTCAGAGTTCATGGCAACTCTTATTTTTAAGTCAGATAAACTCAGATGAAGAAGGTCAAGGGCTTTGTTTTTGGCGGATGCGAGTACGGCCGCTGCCAACAAACGGACTTTAATTTGGTTTCTTTGTTTAAATGAAGTCGGGTATTATTAATGGATTTATAGTAAGTGTAGAGCTTTGTCAATGAAATTATAGTGTACACTGAGTAAATATAAAAAAAATCAGCTTCACGCTGTATCCCGCATATAGCAGGGTAGGTAGAACATAGTGTTAGGACACTCCGAACCCCAGTTTCCACTGAATTTTTCGAGACATTACGTGTTGAATTGCGGAACTCAACACGGGCCTTGGTGCCAGAACGAAAAAATAAAAATACCAATAAATAAATCAAACCTCGAATAGGGATCGAGCTCACAGCCATTTCGTTACAACACATCCTTGTGCCCCTGCGCCACGACGATTATATGTTATTTGTTATATGACCTCATGTGTTTTTTCATGACATTGTTTTTATTCACATAAGATATTGATATATATATATAAGATATTCATAGTGTCACATGTATTAACGTTTGTCTGTTGATTCGCCTGTCCTTGAAATAAGGATGCGCGGAATGTCTACTTGGCTGTTATCTACTCTACATAGTTTAAAAATACGCTTAAATTACGGTTAAATCATGTACGGTTCAAACTGTGTTTCACTTTTTATTATTTTTTTCTGTTTTTTTTTGTAATGATTTAATTATTTACTGAACAGCTAAAACAATGTCTTTGGATTTCTTCGGTAAACGTGACTAGTCTCAACATGGTCTTACAGTAAACGCTTTTAATTATGGTAGAAATTGAAAGTGGGTATACTGGTAAAGGATATGCTATAATACCTTATTGAGTTTGTTCCATAGAACGCGTAGTAGTGTAGTAGCTCATTATATATATTCTTTATAAATTATAAAACTTTCGTGGCGCAGAAGCACAAGAGTGGAACTGTAAGGTGACGGTTGTCGGTTCGATCCCCCTTGAGCTACTGAATTATTATTTATTTTTATATCTATATTTTCATGTCTTCGCAAAAAAAATCGGCGGAAAGTGGGTAATGGAGTGTCATAACTCTAGGTTTACTCTGCCTACTCTATTGTTGCGGGATACAGCGTAAAGCTGATTTTATGGACCAATGGTTTTTGTTACTAAGTAATATCTAATTTTAATTATGACAAATATTTTAAAATAATAATATAATATCAATAATACGAAGATCTCTTATTTATATTTATTCATACGACACGTAAGCTTATAATGTGTATAAGAACGGATAATGTCACGGACATTTTTGGTGTCTGTATCCGTTTTGCAAATTTACAGAGCAAATACATTAAATATGTAAACTTAGATACTAGTTTTACTATTTTTTCTAGTATGACTGATGGTGGGTAGTTTGATTCCATCCCCTTTCATTTCTACCTCTGGTAGACAGGTCGCGGCGTTATGTTTTGCCACTCTTCGATAATAAGACAAAAAGTGAAAAATAGAGTCTTTTTACACTAGGTCCCATAAAATGTGACAAAAGCGTGAAACTGCTCTCTATAATAATTAATTTCGCGTCTTTTACAAAGAAGTATGAAAGAAACTCTAATTGAAACTCTCTCTAACCTACATAAAAGAAATAGTTATTACGTTAAAATTAATTACAATTTATTTATCTTATTATCTAATGATACACAAAAAAGACCTAACATTCAATCGTCTCTAATTTAAGTGATGCAATCCGGAAGTATGACCTCGTTCTAAGCCGTATAAGGAAGGCAACGTCAGCTTTTATTAAATTCACAAGAAAAATTCTCTTTGTTTCATTATTCATTGTTATGTTGGAAGCGATCGAAAATGTATTTATGAAAAATGTGTAAAACTTGTTTCTTACAGCATTATCTTATGTCTATATCGCTTACTCGCTTCGAAGATAAATGATTTTTTTTTCTTATAGTCTATCAATTTAGCATTTTAACTTTTTCCACACTTGTAACAGTATATATATACAACTCATAAATAGAGATGTCACTTTATAAACCTTAATTGAACAGTGACGTAGAGCAAGCTTTATTAATTAATTTATATATGTTAATTGAAGCCAGTAGTGGCGCAGGGTAACAAAGTGTGCCCTTAAAATCGACTGGTGTTGGATTAGATCCCCACTTGAGGAAATTAAATATTTAATTATATCTTCATTTCTTCGCTCTGGTGTCTTTTTTTAATTTATAACATATTATTTAATTTTAGAGACAAAAGAGAATTTGACTACTTTTATACTTAAACACACTTACAGTGCGGTCGGCGAGTCGTGGCATGTACATTTATGTATTGTTCACTTGGGGAGAAATTATTAAGATTAGAGAAAAATTGTGCTGCTTGCGCAAAAAATATTACTACAGCAAGTTTTGTAACATTTTAAAGTTAAAAATAGCTAGTTATAATTTGTAACAAGTATATAAGAATTTCAACGTAGCTTGTGAACAGTTACCAAGAGATGCGGGTTCGAATCCCTCTACGTTCAAATGTTTATACGTTTTTAAATAAATATCTAAAGCTAACTTCAGCACAACTAATCCTCGACTGTACTCTACCTTTTATATAACATATAATATAATAAGCGGGTAAAATGATGCTCAATTAACCTATCAACAACAAATGGTTTGTTTAAAACACAAAAGGTGTAACAACATCCTGGTGTCGTAGAATTAATCGTATTTTATAATTTAAATCTATTTATGTTAAAGGTAAATTAAAATTGTGCAACACTAAGGGACGCGGTCCACGTAAGTCAAAGGCAGTGTATATATATATATATATATATATATA
>DVQM01001561.1:0-11741 GCA_018231645.1 Heliconius ricini | reverse complement strand
ATATATACATATATATAATGTATTGTGTATTTATGTAAATTTGACTTATTAACGTTTTATACTCACTTACAAAAATAAGAAAACCAATGCCGTTGTGACGTATATTATAAATGGAACGTATGGAATCGAACACCCTACCTCTAAATTTGACATTTAACATTACTAAATATTTACAATATTGCACTTTATTCTAATATATCCTTAAATTACACAAAATATTTCCAAGAATTTATGTCCAAAAAAACATTTTACAGGCCACCACCAATGCCAGCGGTACATTCGACCCGACGTCAAAATGACGAATCGAGTCTCTACGTCGAAATACCTCCTGAACCGCCCCAACCTACCATAGCAAGTCTTGCAGCGGCCCGTAGCGTGACCCCGGACACCTTGTTGAGGACCGCAGCCCTAGGGCTCCACCATTCGCCCATGATGGCGCCGCATTTGAAGTTTGGCATGCTGGTATCTTTTGCGCTGGCTACGGTTTTCTTAGCTGGTGCAAAATATTATTTTGATAGACAGGTAAGTTCAATATTTCTGATGTTGTTGATTTTAGATTGATTGTTGTTGAAACTGATTTATTAATTGACTTGATGGCTAAAATGTGTCTGATGGACCAAAGTGCTATCTGAAGGAATGTAAAGTTATACCTGTTCCCTGATAGGTGTACATTATCGCTAGACTTCAGTTAATCAATTGACAGAATGGCTTCTTATTACAGAAGAATAATTTCGCAGCTGATACAGTAACGGGTTTAATCTAGATGTGGGCAGTGGCCTGTTTGCAATGCGAAATCGGTTTTTTTCTTTGTAGACTTGGCGGATGTCCTTATATATCACGTTAATTGTTAATATATTAATTGTTTTCCCAGCTGGTTCGCAGTAACGGGGGCAGTTCAGAGGTAAGTGGGGAGGTGGGTGTGGTCTGTGCGGCTGTAGCCTGTGTGTGCGGGGTGGGGTGCGCCCTGTCCCTTTGCAGGAGTAGAGCTCCGCCCCCGCAGGCGCCTGAGCGCGTGTCGTCCACTGCTAGACGGCCGTTACCTAGGACTCCGACTCGTGTGGTGAATACGAGGGAGGTGGGTTGTTTTGTTATTTATTTATTAAAATATTATTATTAACACCAGACATTCGGCTTGTATCCTTGCTTGTGCTCCTGTTTGTTCTTATCATTTAATTTTAATCGGGGTTTTTTTAAATCTTTATTTTAGGAATTATTAATAATCAGCTACATTTTACCTCTTTGAGCAGTCGTCATATCATTATTAGTAGTTTTTATTATACGAGTTCGTCCATGTTAATATTAGCTTTTATACTTTTAAATAAGTAATGATAACGTCATTTATGAAACTCTTGAAAAATCAACTGGCGATAGTTTCCTACTAGTGAGGACGATTTGTCGTCACCCCCGCTGTCCTACAAAATATTATACGTAACGTTACAATTTGACAGTAATAAATGAAACAGGACGGAGAAAGTGGAGATGGCGATTCGCAAAATTTTTCTTTTCCACATCAAATTAAACAGAATTAGTAAGTATTGATAATTTATCATCATTAATCTTACAGACAGCAACTAATGAAACGGAAGACATATCATTAACAATACTCTCTCGTCCGGAAAGAGATCGGGAGCCCGCGAGGGATAACGAGGGCGAAGCTCCCCCTCCCTATCACATCGCAGTGCTCCTACCCACGCGTGGGCCCTCGCCCCCTCCCCCAGCATATTCTGCACTCAGCTAGCAGAATATATGCTCGCCAGAGCTGATTATTTAGTGATAGTGAGACAAGTAAAAGTGATGCGGTGTCACTATTAAGTGTTTGGGGTATGGTGGCGGATTAGTGTTAGTGATACAGTGTTAGTGTCGTTGTGCTTGTGTGATATATGATTGGTTTCTTTTTGATTTATGACATGATTTTTTTGTTTTTTTTTAAAGGTTTTTTAAATTTATTTGTTTCATTTGGGTTTACGTGGATATACATCTACGAATTAGGCTTTATAATAAATAATATGTACTTTAAAAAGTTAAAGAAGCAATTAATGAAAGTATTATAGTATTTTTTTTATATGTCCCCATTAATTGGCAATGATTATTTGATTATTCTTCATTTAATTTTTTAAAATATCTTGCGCTGTAGTTCATGAATGTTGTATAGATGATGAATATTAGTGTGTTGTTTAAGGACCAACATCTTATTTAATAATTGTAATAAATAAAAATTGGTGTGCCATATTTATTTATAGGTCAATAGATAGATTTATATATTGTAAAGGCCTAAATCACTTTCACTGTTACATTCTATTACTTTGAGCTTCTTGGCTTTATTCAGCAAACGTTGTATACCACAAAAATTGCATTGTATGTGAAGGCAACCTAGTGTTAAGACACTGCCTATCGATTACCGCTCGATTTTCGAGACATTGGTTTTTGAGTAACGGAACTCAATGCTGCGTTTTGCCTTGTTACTAGAGCGACGAAATTAAAATGATACATTCTAACGTACAACCATCACGCTCACAATCAGTTCTTTTTTAAATATATTTTAAAGTTTTTAACATTAGTTCTTTTTGCAAATTTACATGTAATATAATAGTCATAATTTTGTATGGCGTCAAAAACAGCTTAATAACGTGTAAGTTACAAATTCTATATTGTATTAATATTTTTTTGAACTAAATAAGCCCAAAGAGCTTTTATAAATATGTATGTATGTAGTTGAGTTTAAAATATTATTTCAACGTCTCTAAATAAATGTAGAGAATAAAATGAACATAAATGAAAATACGAATCTTATGAAAAAAGATTCATAATTTTATAAAATGAAATGAATATTTAAATAAATGTTTGTAGACGAAAGGATTATTTTTATTGTAAATGGACAGACACACTGCATACATGTGTTTTTAGCTAAAATGAATAAAATAAAAAATAAAGTAATCCTTACTTTAATCAAATAAGGCAAAGTGCGGCGTTAGGTTTCGCAATTCAACACAATATTCTTGAAATTGGAAGGAGACTAGTGTCTTAACTCTGTGCCCTTTTTACTCACTCTGCTATGTTGGTACAGTTTTAAACAAAATAATCTGTTCTATTATAATGACAATATTTTTTTTATTAAAATATTATACATACACATTAAAGATGCTTACTTATATGGTTACAAGTTAAATTCCCAGTTTATTAAATCAACTAATATTGTTTGAAAAGAGAAATTGCAGTCACTATTTATTTATATTGACTAGCAGTTAATCTTCTTTTATATATGTTTATTTTCACTTAATTTAAAAAAGGTAAACATGGTTTTTTTAACTTAAATACGTTGTAAATTTGACAAAAGTCAGTTAAGTGACTTTGAAAATTAAAAAAAGACATTTTCGTAATATTTTGCTCAATAATCTATAAAATTTATAATTTAAAAAAAATTAAAAAATCAGCTTTACGCTGTATCCCACACAGTAGTGTAGGCCGAGGGAACCCAGTGTAAGACACTCCGCTCCCACTTTCTGCCGAATTCTGGAGACATTGTAAGTGGTAGAACTCAACGCCGCGCTTTGCCTCGGCGCCAGAGCGAAGAAATGGAAATATAAATTTAAGTAAATCTCAAGTGGGGATCGAACCCACAATTAGTCGGTTTTACAGACACAATTTGTGCCATTGCGCCACGACTCAAAACAAAAAAAAATAACTTGATAGAATTAGTTTATCGTCCAGTATCTAGAGTAGTATTTAAAAATATTTTTTAATACATAATTTTGTTTTAAAACGACTCACTTAATAATTTAATAAATGAAAAAAAAAGGCTAAAAATTTTGGTGGAAAATTTTGTGTACACAAATTTTTATTTCTTTTTTTTTTATTATTTGTACTTGTATAATAAATCTATTAAAATTAAAATAGTATACAAATATTTGAACTAAATTTATTAATTATAAAATTTAAAACAGCAAAAAATCACAGATTTAAAATAAAAAAATATATTAAAATTCAAAATTAGAGTGAGCAATTGACATGTAAATAAGTTCTTTGATTTTCACGATTATGACACATGTTAAAGAACACTTTTTAGTTTCATTTAAAAAGTGACATGTAATTTTATATGTTTCTAACAAAGTAAAAATAAATGATTTATAATTAATATGTACATCTTACATTACATTTGTTTCAATATTGAGACCTCTGAATTAGATATGGAATAGATTAAAAAAAAAGTCTCAAAATGCTTCTACTACTTTTATTTCAGTATTTATGTTTTAACATGCTTTAATTAGGTCGAGCTGTAATTAATTAAGTAACTTTGTAATAAAATGTAAGAATCTGGATTACACTTTTAATTTTTATACCATAATTTAACTTCTACAATTAGATGACACTATAATATTAAGATAACATCGAGCTGGTCTTATGATAGATTAGGAAGGTGGTAATTGGAACCTTGGACTCTGGAGGTTATGCTCTTCATATTTGTCTTATAATTGTGTTGTGTGGAAAATAGTGGGTTTTTAGGTTCAAAATAAACTTAATTTGTTTTAAATATTAAAATTCTTTCTGTTAGTTGCCATTTTTGTTGTATCTACTACCAAAAAAAAAACAACCTTGCTCACTCTACTGCATTTATGTTAACGGAGTTCCTTTAATTGTATACAATTATATGATAATATATCAATGGCTATATAAGTAAGTTCATTTATTTGTACATTGTTTTTAACATTTGATATTAAGTATGATAAACTTATTGTTTGCACTATTGTTTTAAAAGTGCATAATTTTATTCAAAGCAAAAAAAAAATAAAAATATCATTGGCCTGATACTAATTTTTACATATCTTATTTTGTTATGTCCAATATCGAAATAATTGCATTTAAGAAAAAGGTTTTCAACAACTGTTATAATATTTCTTAGATGTCAGATCTGTTTATGAGTATGGTTATTTTATTACTTATTGAATTAATTTCTGTTTTATCATTGTTTATACTTATTTTTCAAAAACAAATAGTATTGCATAATATTACATTTACTTTGTTTTTGTAACATAATTTCCATTATTTGTAAATTATATATATAAATTTTTACTAAGCCATTGATATATTTCATAGTATTTGTTAATATATTACACAGTTAACGTAATAAGACATTTTTTTATATAAAACAATGGTTTTCGATCTCATAATTGTTGCTTTAAATTAGGATAATTAATATTATTATTATTAAACATAAAATAATGTATAGCGGGTCCAAGTTCATACAAAGACCCAATATAACATGAATTTAGTGAAATTAATGTTAGTTATGTCTAGTCAGACATTTTATATTGCAGATTTTTTGACTATATATATCTGTATGTGTATATTTATTTTTTTATTTTCTCGCTTACGGATCGATTTTAATGGGTCCAGCCATGATACGTTTCGAAGAGAGTTTTCGTTTCATTATAAGGACGGTAGATAAATGTATGTTTACCTGTAAGAAAGAGGAGAGTGAGAATTTGCTATTTCTCTACTCTTTTTTTTAAATACGGCAATAATCTGCAATATATCATGTGGATATTAGTAAATACTGAATGTGATGTATTCATTTGGCGTTCGTTATTTATTGACAGTGTTATTTTTGTATGTACCTTTATAGAAGGGACTGCGTTCGTCTTTGTAACTGACGCTTTGAATAAACTTATTATAACTGTCTTTCTTTTATTTTAGTGACAAAATCCTCCGTCTTATTTTACTTTTAAACTTGCCTTGCAAGTATTGAAATAGTAGAATATTTTAAAAACTTGAAAGTTACACAAACATATTAATAGAAAGTGATATAAGAACATTCAACACACTGATCTAACAATAAAAATATATTAAAAAATATCACATTTTATCATTGACCATTTTTTTAAACTCGTACAAAGTAGGCTAAAGTAATATTTTAAACAAAAATAAACGTTAGACCACTTCACCAACAACCATTCAAAAACACCAAGAACAAAAAATCAAAGTCCGAAGCTCATATTTTAATTTAATCATCATTAACATTTAAGTACAATTAAAATAGTGATATTATAAAATATAATATTTTAATGAATTAATCTATCTACATTATGCTACACATAAACAGTGCGTGAGAAATAAAACTTATAATTAATAAAGATAGAATGTTAATCATTTGGTATTTCGCACATAAAATATATTTTTATAAACAATTATTTTATTGATGTTTCTATTAAAAAATTAAAAAAAAAACGCTAGTGCCTAGAAAACCTCCGTAATATTAAGTACCATTCTTTAATGAATAAATATTTTGTTACATTTTAATACACATTTACAAAATTATTTTTCATTTAATAACATATCAGTACAAAACAATATTTTTTTTTATTTGTTATTTTTTCATTTAGAATACTCATAGAGTAATATGGAATGTGTGCCAATAAAATAAAACTTTTTATATTTATATATATAAAACAATTTCATTATCATTATAACTATTATGAATGATCTAATTTGGACATGCCCTATATTTTATTTATTAAAAAAATAACAGGTAAATACAAAATCATCATGTTAAAAGATGTCAGAAAAATTGTGGTCATTTTCTTTTTTTCCTAAACCATAATAACAAAATTTCATAAGAGATTAAAAAAAGTACCAAATTATTTTTTCTAAACGTAGGGCAGATAATGAAGTTTATAACAGTATAAAAATATTAAGAAATAAGCAGTAAGTAAAGTTAAAATAATCATAGCGAATAATACAGGCATGTCCATTTTTTATTATTTATTTATAATATAAATAATCATATGACTAGGGTGTCCATAAAAGCTTTGTAAAGCGCTTCACACCATAAGATATGTTATATTTAAACTAAATTATTAAGAACATTTATTAACAATATTCAGTTATATTTTTAAAAAATGTCATAAAATTTAAAGTATTCATTTAAAACCATAAGAATGAAAATAAGTTATTAGAAAATGAACGGCTGGCCGATTTTTATTTTTATTTTTTTTTATAGTTGTTTAATATGTTTAAATTGAAAAAAAAAAAACTTAAGACCTGCCAATGTGAAAATATAATACTAAATTTAGACTAAATAAATGCTCAAGTCACACGAAATACTTTTACATATATATTTTACAATAATTTTAACATAATTTTATTAAGGTGTTTTATAAGTAAAATTAATGTATTAGATTTTAGGCGAAAAAAAAGGGATTTTTTTTTATTACCAACTTCAGAATACGCATGTATTTATCAAATTACTATTTGTTTAAAGAAGTTACAAAACTTATCCTTACTCCTCGTATTTAAAAAAACTTCTGTCTCATCTGACTGTACAATAAATAAACAGAAGATAATTAATTTAATTTGCCTACACAATTACAAACTATACACAGCATGCTAATAAAAAAAAATATTATCGTTCAAATTAATTTACATTGTTTATTTTTTATCTGTTATATAAGATAAAATAAATGTGTTTGTGATAAAATGCTATAAAAAAGTAATATAATGTTTTTCCTTTGGTCTCACTCATTTACAAATAATAGTTTTATTAACGTAATTAAAATGTCTATCCCATAGATTTATGACATAACACGTATATTACATTCAAGATTGTCAAATTAAAAGCATATATATTAAAACACTAATTTGAACGATAATAGCATTTCTTTCATCTGTCTGTCATGAAAGCGATCGAAACGAAGAGATATTGGGTCGCACGATACACAGTAGAAACATTTAGATAGTTTTTTAATTAAAATATCCCATTCAAGTAATCATTAATTCCAATTTTTTTTTGGCTCGACATTTTATTCTGCATATAGCAGAGTAGGCAGGGAGAACCTAGTGTTAAGACACTCCGTTCACGACTTTCTGCCGAATTCTGGAGGCATTGCGTGTTAAGTGGCGGAACTAGACGCCGCGCTTTCTTTCTTTACCAGAGTGAAGAAATGAAAATATGAAATATTTCATTTCCTGGGATAGGAATCGAACCCCCAACATGTCACGTTTACAATGTACGTTGGTGCCTCTGCGTCATGATTTATAATTATTAATTGGACTTAGTGATATCTTGAAATAGATATATACATTTTTTAAACCATAAAAAACCATAGACAGCCAATTGTTTTTTTAATCATCACAAACTACATAAAATGCAAAAAATAAATATATAATATGAATAAAGACAATTTAAGAAATAAAAAACTTTAGATATTTCTTGTATAAGCAATAGTTAAAATATCACGATTAAAAGAACTTTTTTATTTAACAATGAAAATGCACTCATTTTAATAAGCAGCGCCATGATTTCCTTAACAAAAATAAATAAATTATACATGCACAACACTGACAAGTATAATTTAAATACAAGTGTGACCCAATAGTGATGTAACAGAAACAATGACGAGGCAATTGTCTAATACAATTATACATAAAGCCATAAATTTCAAAAAATCATACCCGCTGTATTTCGAAGAGTTTTACGTCTGTATCGTACCATATTGGGGGGTCGACATTACTGAAAGATAAGAAAACAATTAAAAAGATAACATTTCATTAAAATTCTGCAATAATTATCAATTATTGGGAATTTTACAATATTTGTAACGTACTACAGATTACAGAGCGGCATCAGATATTTTTAAAATCTAGCCCAATTGACGAATATCATATACCTAACTGTTTCAAACAATAATAATAGTATTTTAAATCAACCTCTTTAACCGGATTAGTCGCGTATATTTAGTATATTATAGATTTTTGGGAACTCAGTCTGTAAGAATCCAAGGCAGCACGCGAGGCAATTAAGAACGGCCGGACTACTGCAAAGTGTTAGAAATAATAAATAGTATGTATATAAGTATAAGTAATATGTATAATTGAATATATAACATTAATCCATTTAAAGAGTTTCATTTAAAACTTTTAATATTCGCGAAAATTAAAGATTTTATTTTAATAATGACATATTAAAAAACTACAAAAAAGCACTGATAGGTATCGAAGGACAGAAAGAAAAGAAGAAAAGCGGGGATATCTAGTCCAGAAAACCTAAACTCAAAACTATTTACCGTATGTAAATAACGCCCCACATATAAGTCCTGAACCAGGTGGCTGTTCCGGCGTTGGCCTGGTACTTTCTGATGAGAATAGGATGAGGCACCGGTAGAAGACCCACGAGAGTACCATGCTGGAGGAAACGTAGGATCTCTGATTCATCTGTTAGTCCTCTGCAAAAATGAGTGCTGCTTTAGTAAACTATTATAAAGCAAATTTATTGCCCAATATTAAATAAACATGTTCAATTTTATTACACAATTTTCTATACAATAAATAAAAAGGCAGAGAGATCTGTGACGTTTTTTTAACAGAAGTTTTCACATTTTACAATATGTTCAATGGTGGAATTAAACTATGCGCTTTGAATAGTAGAGCTGAGTAATAAAAATAATTAATTCTCCCTCATAAGGATTGATATTTGATATCCCATTTATGAATGTAATAAAATGATTTTGTCAGTTGGTCGGTTTGTCAATGCGTTTGTGAACGCTAATCTCAGATACGACTAAAATGACTTTAATGCGGTTTTCACTTCGCATAAATATTTAATATTTTGTTTTATTTCAATCGGTTCATAAAAAAAATTATATCAATATGAAATACTTTGTTCGACAAAATAACTGTTTTATTGAATCGGCTGGAAGTTGAGTTTTTAAAGTCACTTTCTGTATCCCGCACACAGCAGGATGGGCAGAGGAAATCTATTTCTAACTTTAGTTTTTATTATATACATATTGTTTTTAAAATAATAAAGCCGCGAGGACCCTAGTTAATAAATAATTGTGAAGTCCAAACCGGCTAAATCACTAGTATATTATACAATTTCACTCACTTATCAATACATATCTTCTCCACCTGCGGCACGAGGACCTGCAGTAGCCTCATGATGGTCTGCAGTGGCAGCCTCGCCCTCCAGCTCGACACCCACTCGCTGCTTGGATGCCAGCCTTCCTCCTCTCCTTTGTCACCTTTGGGGAGGCGCTTAACGCCGAGATCCTCTTCGGGTATGACGCGGATTGTGTCTTTCTATGGTGATAATTGGTTTTTTTTTTCGTTTTGTAAAAACATTGATTATTAAAAATTACATTAACTATTGACTTAAGGCTTTACACCCGTATACGTGTTGTGCTATCAATAATTAGCAATTAATAATAAATACAAGAAAATTTGTGAAAACTAATTAAATTATATCGTAGTAACTTAATATTATATATATTTATGTAAAGAAAATGTGTCAAGCTGTCTGATATCCAGTATATTTGTATTTTATTACTAGCCCATTATAGGTTAATATTTCTTTATTTTCGTTTTAGCTTTACAGAAGTTGACAGAACTCAACGCAAGCAACACAATACTTCACTCCCCATCGTTTCATACCACATATAAAACATATAAGCAACAGACCCACAAAACACTATGTGGATGCAGATGACACTTAACAGTGACACTTAACGAGTGACGAAACTAAACGCTATATTTTGTCTCACCAGAGAGGTTAAGAGAATAAGTTATAAGTCATTCCCTTTCATGGGAATTGAACTCACAACCACCAGAATACCTTATAACACAAAGCATATGGTATGTATTGATGCTTTCGTGGCGCAGGCACTGCAACCGCGATAATTAATCGGTTCGATTCCAATCCGGGGGAATGAAATATTTAATATTTTCATTACCTCGCTCTGTTAGCGAGGCAAAAGCAAAGACAAGTAAAATAAAGTATTGATAAATAAATGTATATATACTTGTGTGACAGTATGCGTAGTGGACTCGTTGTTATGATCGTTTCTATCAGAGCTGCAGTCCTCTCCGTCACCATCTCTTCGCGGCAGTAGCTGCTCCCTGGCTGGCGGATGAGCTGATTCCTTTTCCGTCATAGTAGCTATTGCTGTAATAAAATAGAATAGAATAGAATAAAAAGAAATCTATAGTGTTTTTTAAAAACGTATATTACTTTTTATAATTACCAGGCGTGTCAGGTAGCGTGGCATTTAGAGTTCCAGGTTCAGCAGGTTGAGCTGGTCTCGAACCCTCCATGGGCGCCTCTGCTACGGACTCCGCACTACGGGACCTTTGAGAAGAAAATAATTATTATATACTTTAGAGAATAATGAGTACTTGAATTGACTTATATGATGTTTCTTATGTAATTTGGTAGATAGTTCACTGATGGTATTTTACAATACATTATTGTAAGATAGTGTAAATAACGTCTGTTAGTAGTGAGGGTTCACTTCCGAGTGAGTTCTGACTGTACCAGTTGTGCACACTGACCATGTTGACGGCGTACAACAACTACACTCTGACATGATTAAGATTTATTAAAATGTATTTTAAAGGAGGTCAGTTGCAGTGCAGGGCGGGGTGTGATTTTAAACACCACAAAGCGCGGCGTTGAGATCCGTCACTATACATGCAATGCCTACAAAATGGAGAGTGGAATTTCTTAACACTAAGCTCCCTTTGGCTATCCTAGTACATGCGGAATACAGCGTAAAGCTGAAAAAAAAACTTAAAACAAAACAGAAATATTATAATATACAAACGACTAGTTTTAGTTAGTTAGGTTCGCACATAAGTCGGGATTCACAATTGAACTGAACAGGGCGTCCAACTACATTTTGCTCACTTTCCTCACTCAATATAAATGGTATTCCACGATTGTCCCCACCTGGGCAGCGGCTTGGCGGGCGCGG
>DVQM01001560.1:0-11741 GCA_018231645.1 Heliconius ricini | reverse complement strand
CCGCCCACCGCCGAGAGACGGCCCTCGCGCGTGACTCGACTCGCCAACTGCCTTCCATATTAGAACACTGCTTCGGCTGAAAGTCCGACGATAAATTTAGTTATTACTTGTGAAAATAGACGAAAGGAGATCGCTAACTTGTCCTCGTGAGAAGATAATGGATCATTTCGGGGGATGTTTTAGTCGTTTTAGAAAAAGGAAACCCTTAAAGCCCCTTTATGCGAAGAGTTTTCAGATTGTGTGGAATATGTTCCAGAGTAATTTTTCGTTTGGGAACTCTCGTTAGGGCGCCGAAACATTTAAAGCTGACAAAAAGTTGGAAAGAACCATTTATATAATCTCACATTATATAAAGTTTTTAACTAACGTATTTTATGGGAAATATCAAAGTTTTTGAGCCGCATTGATTAGTATTTTTGCTATATATAGTGGGCTGCTATAGATATTGTTACGTATTTAATGCGTCTACTACATTAAGCACAGCCATTATTAAACAGCCTCACAGGCTTACTCGAGTCCATTGGATGTATTTTAATATTAATTCACGTTCACGTTTCAGTTCAGTTCGGCCAGTGAAATAATTTGGAATGAAATATGTCGGTGCAAACAGCACAGTATATAAAATTAAAGACATCCGCGGGCGAACCTACCCATCGGCTATAATGCCAGCGAATGCTGTTTACAAATGCATCACATCTATCATCAAATTGTTTGTTGATATGACAGAATGGACAGTGTTTTTGTTTATTTTTATGTCATATTTTATTAGGTACGTCAATCATTCCAACTGTGGTTTGTTACTCGCTGACGTCATATAGAGGGCACGTGACGTCATATAGAATGATAGATGTTATTGAGTTTAATAAACACAATAAAATAAAGGTATTGTAAGTCATTTTCGAGACAAGTTGTGATGGGCACAAGCGTGTGACCATGATCGCGACTGGTCGTGGGTTCGATATCCACTCGATAAAATAAAAATATTTTTTTAAATTTATATTTTCATTTCTTCGCTTTGGTGACGCGTTCTGCGGCGTTGAGTTCCGCCACTCAACACGCAATGTCTCCAGTATTCGTTGGAAACTTTCTTTTGCCCACTAAGCTGTGAGCGGAATATAGTGTGAAACTAAAAAAATAATTATTTTCTTTATATTCTTCAGATACTAATCGATAGACACAATCCAGTCGATAATTACTGCATCTGCTACTTCTCACTATCTCAAATCAGTATACGCAGGGTAGGGTAGGGATATATTCAGGAGTGAATCAAATGTAAGCTTGATTAATTTTATTTCGTTTTCTATATTTATAAAATAACTTTTTCCACGTCTAAAAAATCAATAGCGTTTTATATTAATTTATCTGACATGAAATTTTATGTTTGCGTTAAGTTATGAGTCTCAATGCTTATACTACTAATGTTAAAACTGTAAATGAAAATAATCAAAATAATTGGAAAATTCACTACCGAGTAACTACAAATATTGGTAACTTGTCCGTAAATACAACGAAAAAAACAAGTGTGTCTGTATCAATTTGAGTATTGACAAAGATGTCGGAATGCGGATGAATATTGGATTTTCCTTTTCCACACGAAAACAAAAATATCGAGCTGATTTGTTATTCTATGAAGTTGGTTGATCTACTTACTACTTGGGTACTTTTAGAATCAGTAAATTGTATATTGATATTTAAGTTTGTTTGAGTATTGCTTTTTTATATAAATTATTCAATATTTGTATTGTATAAATATTATATATACAATCAGGCCCGTCATGGCACAGGGGCACAAAGTGTGATGATAAACGCAACGGGTTGTATGTTCGATCCCCACTCGAGAAAATGAAATATTTATTTACATTTATATCTTCATTTTACGCTTTGGTACCTACCGAGCCAAAGCGCGGCGGTGAGTTCCGCCACTCAACACCCAATGCCGCCAGAATTCAGCGGAAAGTGGGGAATGGAGTGTCTTAAAACTAAGTTTCCTGTGCCTACCCTGCTGTGTGCGGGATACAGTGTGAAACTGATTTATTTATTTGATTCTTCTACTAAGTGTCTTCCAAACCAATGGTACGTAGGAGACGTTACTGAAATTTCTACGTAACTTGAGATTTTTAGATTGTTCTGATTAAGAATTAAAAAAAAAACAGCATCACATTAAATAATATCAATATTGCCTTCGAGATTGTTTATGTGAAGTCACGTTTGATTCTATCAGATATTAATGATTGTGTCAATGGCCTCCGCTGTGGTTAGAAGGCGCCGTTAAAGAATAATTTATAATAAGTAATTTAACCCCAATAAAAGTCGTTACAACCTACATCTATCTATATTACAAGAACTGGCTTAATTTTTAAAAAAAAATGTTAATATACTTCTCGTAGAGTATTAATTATATAGAAATATAAGGCTATTAGAATGGCACAACAGTATAAAAAATATATAAAATAAAGAAAAAATCAAATTGGGTATTGTATGTAGCAAACATATAAATTAATTAGCGCGCGCGGCTTCGCCCATTTGAACTATATGAATATTTATTTAATATATTTATGAAATTATTTTTAATTTCCGATAGAATTTGCAATAAAATAAAATCCTAAATGATCGAAATAAGCCGAAAAAGAATAATAAGTAATAGAAATAATTCTGGTAATGGGGCAAAGCGGCGTTAAATTCTGCCACTTAACCCACAATGCTCCGCGAATTCGGCGGAAAGTGGGGAATGGAAGTGTCTTAATGGAAACGAAGAATACAGGGAGCCTAGTGTGCACTAGGCGCCCTATACCTACCCTGCCACATGCGGGATACAGAATGAAGAGAAAAATGGTATCATATTACATATAACTACCGTACTGTTCTAAAAAAAAAATATTATCCAAGTAACAATAAATTCAAATGAACATTTTACAAAACGTAGTTCACAATTTTTCATAATAACAAAAGCACTGCCCAAAGGAAACTCCTTTAATGCCGAGATTGTAATAGATATTGCTAATATTAATATTAGGTTCAGTGAAATTATCTACGACATTTCTAACAAGAGAAACGAGAGTAATGAGTTAGCGAACTTAATACCGCTCAGTATATCTTTTGTCATAAAGCCGGATTCATATGTATATTCTAAGAAAGTTATCCGCTCTTCTAATAAAACTAGTGTACGTAAGGCTTTATTTTTGAAGAAATGTACTGCGGTGTGTCAGGTAGGTACAAAGGAAGTGGTGCCGCATTAAACGTAATTTACATGTATTGTATGTATGTACTTGGGTTGTTTATGATTGCGCTTCAATAATATATTTAGATATATTATATATTGTTGCATATATTTATATATTTTTTATCAAATGAGTATATTTCTGTAAACGTAGCTATCATTTAATTAAAAATTAATTTAAAAATGTAAGAATGGAGTGAGTGAGTTGTGAAATTTGATTCCGCATCCTTCACATTCAACACATTCCTTTATTGTATAAGTTTACATCAGTTTTATTAAATAATTTAAGCTTTTCATTTTTCTTTTTTTTAATAGCTTAAAATACATACAAAATTAGTAACAAAAAAAATATATAAAAAAATTACATTCAATCAGCTTATTATTAAGCTAATATACATAGCATATTATAAATTTATATCCCTTGTTATGTGGACTTTAAGTTTGCTCAGAAACGACGGCTTTCATCGATAAAAATAGAATTATCTAAAAGGGTGATGCTTATAAAGGGTGATGATTTATTTTTTTTCAGCTCTTCGCCATGTTGCGATGTAGGCAGAGGGAGTCTAATGTTAAGACACTCCTCAAAATTCAGCCGAATTCTGGAGGCATTGCGTGTTGAGTAGCGGACTTCAAAGACGCGCTTTGCCACGACACCTCGTGGTGCAGGCGCACCATCGTGGTGCACGGGCACATACGTATGGCTGTAATCGCGACTGGTTTTGGGTTCAATTCTCACTAGAGGAAATGAAATATTTAATTTCTTGGCTCAGGTGTCGTGGCAAGGCCCGCCACTTGAGTTCCACCACTCAACACGCAATACCTTGAAAAATTCGGCGCATAATGGTAAATGGAGCGTCTTAATACTAGGTTCCCTCTGCCTATTATGCAGCATACGGGATACAGCGTGAAGCTAAAATATATAAAAAAAAGTAATAGACATTTTCTTACCCCATAAAAAATAAAACCGCCATCATATGTAAACTATCGCAAGACAGGCTCCGTAGCAATGAACGAGCACGGCGGCAGGTAACAATATTTCCCACGCCAAACGCCAACAAATTGAATAAACACATCAGCGTTCGCCTTAAACGACGAAAAGACAAGTCCAATAACGTTCGCCCACGAACGATAAATATTCGCTACAACGTCGACTTACTCGTACAAGGTACGTGTTTATCCTATCTCAGTTCCTCTCCTAGATCGGGCTTAATGTGACGTTATATTCTTTTGTTATAGTCATTTAATTGAAAATAAAGGCGAAATATGCGATAAGTTATTGTATTATACCGTATATGTTAAGTCGACATGAAAATGAAAATATGTTTGGTTAGCAGCACGTCGAGTTAAGGGTTTGAAATTCGATTCAAATTTTTAATAAAAAAATAACAACAGCTTCACGCTGTATCCCGAACACAACAGGGTAGGCAGAGGACACCTAGTATTAAGACACTCCATTTCATACTTTTCACCGAGTTCTGGGGGCATTGCGTGTTGAGTGGACGAGGTCCTTAGCCATGACTGGCTTAAAATCCTATTGTTATATTATAGCCAAATTGCAGTCTTTATATGAATTATAGCCTATATGTTATTCTAATATATATGCTATATTTTTGTAAAGTTTCATCTGAATCGTTTCAATGATTTTTGGGGGAGAGTGGAACAAATATTGGTCTTCAAGTGCTTTTAGAATCATCGAAGAATATTTGAAGCGAGTAAACTATTGGACTTTTTTAAAAAATGCAATGTTTTTTAGAAAAGCATTTCAAGCAAGCTAGTGACAATAAGAAGTCATTTCTTTTTCAGTTTTGCTGTCGGCTATAAATTATATAATATCCAGTATTAAGAAGGACGGTGATCCTGATTGAAAACAGAGAAATTGTTTTTTTTTTCAGTTTCACGGTGTATCCCGCATATCGCAGAGGGATTCTAATGTTAAGAAGCCCCTCTCCCCCGAATTCTGGAGGTCGCGTTTTGCCTCAACACCAAATCGAAGGAAAAGCAAGATTTAATATTTCATTTCCTCGAAGGGAAATCGAACTCACAACCGGTCGCGTTACAGACACACGCTTATGTCCCTGCGCCACGACTGTCCTCATAGATAAATATAGATATATGTATATAATTCTTTCTACATTGGCAGGCACATGTGTCGGTGCGTGTATTCCTCCCAGGGTCACGTAAGGCTCCCTCTAATACAATCTGTTGGGAGACGTGCGTCCTCCGCGGAATGCAAAGCGAGCGCCACTTCATAGCGAGGGTGATTATAGGCTATTTGTTGTCTAGACGCGTAAGACGCTAAAATTATTTAGGTGTATTGTGTTTACGGAGCTCGCTACTGTATTTTGCGGTAAAATATTTCAAGAAAGTTAATGTAATCATTACTTTTATATGAATTTATAAACGACTTTGAATGTAAATAATAATACATTTAGAGAGTAGAGTTAGATACGAACTTAGTTTTCTTATCAAATTGCAAAGGAAGGTAGAGACGGATAAATAGATATATTATTAATATTTTAATCTTTTTGAAAAGTGTGATGTATAAATGCATTGGGGATTTAATTTTGTCAAAATATCTATATTGTAGTACAGTAAAAAGAATTGTTATTCATGCTCAAGATGCGACATTTTTTGCTGTAAATTATGTCGTGAGCTTTCTTAAAGCCTAGAAAGATACGTGAGGGAGTCGCTTATTAGTAAATCATCAATAAGAGTTCTCGATAGGTTGTACTAAAATCTTAAAATTGGCTTAATTAATAATATATGTAGCGTATTCTGGATGTTAGGTGTCAGAGTTTTTTCCGTTTTTAAGTACTGGAAGTCTAATAATAATAAAAAGTTATATAAATGTAAATAAAAACACAGATAAATCTATATATAGATTTTCAAACAAATAAAATATTTAATATGTAGCCATATTTAGCTACAAATAATGTATATAATTGATACAATCAACAGGTGTCTAATATATGGGTTTTCATGATATCCACACATATATAGGCACATGTTGGTAGATGTAACAAAAAAAGGCGAAAAACTAATTTGACGTTGTTTACGTAGCGCATACCCGTCGACATTGTTTGCTTTGATATTACACTCGAATTATTAAGTCTTGCCGGCGTTTACCCACAAAGTAAACACATGAATAATAGCCGTGGTATAGTGAACTACGAACGCGATATGCACAGTCCAAGGATTATCGGAATTTATGTGGCACGTATGTGACGCACCTCCCGCTCCTCCACGCTCCTCCTCACTCCTCCTGCCTACCGGTTAGGGGCCGTTGGCTCCAAGAAAAATAATGTGGCCGGAGAGCTTAAATATTGATGGATTTATGAACGCTCTTAAAATTATGACAGTCTGAGCCACCGCCAACTTTATTGAATCTTATCCTGCGGCTGAATTTATTGGGGTTCGTATCAAGTTGGGGGGAGCGTTTTGTTCGACGTAATAGGTACACCTTGTTATTGGAATGTCGCTCGTTATTTTTTATACATAGGAAATACTATGCTCGTGAACGGTTATGAGGCGCATTCTATTTTATTGTAGGTTTGGTTTTTTTGTGTTTATATTTTGATGTCTATATTCTATTATTTCTATTTATTATAAAACCTACGATATATATAAATAAATGAATATATATAAGTAATTAATGAATATTTATTTTAAATATATATAACAGACCAGCCTAAACGCGGCTTCGATTGCCTGAACTTATTGTCATATTACAGCTATATTAAACAAATTTGTGACATAAATTGTTGCCTGTATATTATTCTGAGATATAAATTATGTTCTTGTAAAATTTCTACTAAATTGTAGTTATTGAGTGAAATAAGAACAAACATCCATGCTCATATACACTCACATATTAGTATATTAGTTTTTCAATTACTTTCCGTTTTAATTAAAGACAAATGAAATTCTTTAGTCAATGCGAAAAATATATAATATTTTACTATCATTATATTCACATTAAGAAATAAATAGATTAATAAATTTTAGTTATTAGTTAAATATTCCAATACATCTCAATTAAATGATATTCATAATTTATATAATGTGAACGTGTTAAATCATGTTCGACCGTCCATTACCTTTACCAAAATTTATCGTGGTAATATGGACGCATGTGACAATACACGTAAACGAGCAGCCGACCGGCCTAAGCTATGGTGAATTTATTGCTGTGCTGATGCGATAGCGGCCCTCAGTGATAAAACAAAATTGACAACTACAAAATAAGCGATACTCCTATACATTTAAAAACCCCTCTTTGAATCGATTCTATTGAAATCTCGACAACAACTCGAGTCAGCCATTGTTCATTCATACGTTTAAGTTGAAAAGAAAATATTTTGTGAAGAAGAGTACATCCAACTAAATAATTTCAAGTAAGAATATAAGTTGCGAGTAACAGACAGATGGCGCAAGTTGAGGTGCAAATAAAGTTTGAGTGGAAAAACTTATTCCTTACTCCGCAAATCCGGAGTGTGCCCGAGTCTGTGCCCCCGGGATACCTTTAACAATTTGTAAGTTATTTATTGCTGCCAAGAAATATCATTAACCCCTTTAAAATTTACCTCTTTCACGAAACAGGTAATACGTTTTACTCGCAGATTGTGGAGCGTCTGGATTTTGTGTTTTGATCAAAATTTAAGGGTAGATTTAAATTTTAAAGTTGTCCCTTTATTGTGGTTTAAGTATTAAATTAGATTTAAGAACAAAGACTTTCATGTAACAGATTGTTTTAAAATATTTATTTTGTGAATATAAATAAACATTTTATTTTGATTGATCAAGAAGCCACAATAAATAATTCAAACCGTCCCGAGAAACCGATATCGCCCAAATTAAACAGATCTAATAAGGATCTATTTAAGTTAGAACAACAAGTCTCCAAAGAGGCATAAAAGAAACCGTTCATTAAAAGTATTAATGTCTACTTTAGGAATTTACTTGTGGAACTTTTTAAAGTAATTTGTTACAAATCTTAATAATTTTATAGTCATCGTCAAGTTTGCTCGTTTTGAAGAAAGTTTGTCGGTTTATAATGGCTAAGCTAAACTATTAGTTATGGAAACTGAGTTGACATGCAAATCCGCCCCTATTCCGCAGCGCGGATGTCCCGCTTATCGGTACTTTATGCTATCCGTTACCGAAGGCACCCCGTATACAGTACTTGATATTATATCATTAAAATTCATGACTTCAAGACATATGCTTACATTTACTTCAGTGTCTGTAGCGATATTTATTTTTCGATCGCTGTATAAATGTTGTGTGAAGGTAACGCAAAAATAAACGCTTTTTTAGTGTTGTGTTCAATTTTTATGACATATGTTTAATAACCGTAGTATATATAGAAGTTAATAAATGCGTTTTATAAAGATGAATCAATATCTAAGAAACTGTATTTCATAAAAGCTCGACGTTAAGAAAAATAAACTTTGCAATGCTATCGAACTTTGAAAAGAAAAAGGTTGTTCGGATTTGGTTTGTTGGATGAAAGAACTTATTAAAAATCAAATCATTATCAATATTTATTTAAAATGAAACTTATTCGAACAACATTACAATTTTATTTCAATAAATATTTATATCTAAATACGATTTATTTTACGAAGGGACTTGCGTTCTATCTGAGAAAAAAATATGAAATACGTATGTATATTATATAGATATTACAAAGGTATAACGAATGCTAACAACAAAAGTTATCACTACCAAATCAAAATGTTGATGAGGTACCGTGTGAACGTACGACATAGTTGTCTGAAGGGTTAATATTAAGTCAATTTTGAATACAGAAATACAATATATTTCAATGTTTCTTCATAATTTCAATGAAATAAAAAAAATATAATAAGAAAGCTTTCGTTGAAGGTTTTTTTTTTATTACACACAGTTATTTATGATTGCGTTAGCACATATTTAAATATATTAAAGTGGGATTCAATTAGCATTGTAGTAAAAAATGTATTAAAATTATTAAGTAAATAAATTATCCATCCATCTTATTGCGTAAACGTGTCCGGTGAGGCAGGGTCGGATTGTATGATGGTTGTAGGTTCAATTATTAGTTGGGGAAATTAATTGTTTCAACACGCAATGTCTTAAATTACGGCGAAAAGTGAAGATCGAAGTATTCTCTGCAGTGCAAGAAAAAGGGTGAAACCACTTTTTGCTTATGTTATGATTCAATATAGTTGTATTAAATATGCTGCGTTTGTATATAACATTAACTATACTAAAATGAAATAAACATTTGTCTAATTCAGTAAACAAGTACACAATGACTGTTGATAAAATAAAATTTAAAAAAAATACTACATACCTGACGTAGTATTTTTTTTATTATTATGTTACTTTTAGTGGAACAGCATGCACACTTTCCTTGTAGGACATAGAAAGCCTATTGAAACAACTAATTCTATGTTTTCTATCCGAACTGAGTAATTGCTTACTTGATTAACATCATATTATAAAAACATAGAAAACTTTAATATTATCTAGAAAAAATTACATCCACATTGCACTTAGTTACGTCCCAGCCTGTGTAGCTGGGGAGTATTGTAAAGCGCGACGATCGTGAGTTCGATTGCCATTTTTTATTATTATTATTATTTTAATTTCTTCACTCTGGTAATAAGACAAAGTTCCGGCAGCATGCTGGGCGGCAAGTGGAGAACGGAGCCTTTTAACACTAAGGTCTCTCTAAGTACCCTGCTATATGCGGGATACAGCGTGAAACTAAGAAAAAACATTATAATTAACACAATATTCCGATAAATATATATATTGTAAACAATCCGCCCAGCTATTAAAATGATGAACAAGCTCCCCATTGATTTTCTATCACAATATTCCCCACCAAGTTCGGAGATGAGCGAGTTTAATTGATCTTACATTAATCGACTAGTCAAGAATGCGTAACGTAAATTGTTGACTGTTGTTCAATTAAGTGGGAACCAATAACTTAGTTACAAAGGTGAAAGTTGCTTAAGTAAATAGATTCGAGACCACCAAAATCTTATTAAGCAGGTAAAACTTCTGCAACTTTTGAACGGTACTGTTTAAGAAGTAAAATTCACTTCAGTTTTAAATTTAAATGGATAAGGCTTAACTCAGTTACGTCACTGTCGGGAGACTCTTTCTGCGTTGTATTTATTACGAATGCAGAACAAAGCTCTATAATTATTGCATTTACCTTTAAGCTTTCATAGAAGTTATCCCACGAAGAGCGCCAATGTATATTTTTATTACCTGTAAAGAGAAAAAGAAAAGTCAGTAAAAGAAATATTTTATAGTTAATATATTTAAATAAAATTAATAACATTAGCGTATAAGCGCCTTTTCAGATTACATGTCTTATTATAATATATAATTTATTAATGCGATCAGTTCGTAGAATATGAATATGCGGAGAATGACAGCTACCAGCAAGGATGTTACAGTGACAATAAAGAAGAACATGCTCAGGACCTTTAGGCACGTCGAGAGTGTGATTGATAAATTAATGGCATAAATGTGATAAGAGAGGGCAGAGTTGCTCGGTCAACTTCGGTTGACCTTTGAAAACACAGTACAAAGTATCATCGATACTTTAGAAAGGTCACGTAAATAGCATGAGAACTCCCCGGAGGGCATGTATGAACAGGTTAAGTTTGAGGTGAGGTGCAGGGACCATAACAAGATAGTTATTATAAGATAAGTTTATAAGGATTAAGTTTAAAAATAATATTTATATGTACCTATGTCCTGAAAAAAATAAAACTTAATATTATTTTAGTGTGATAATTAGAAAGATACTTGCGTGTCTAATTCTCAAGTTAGGCGAAATACATTCTAGAACATTTCTTGAGCTTATCAAAAAAAGGTAATTGGCGCAAGGGCACAAGCGTGCGACTGCAAACGCGACTGTTTGTGGGCTCGATTCCCACTCGAGCAAATGAAATATTTACTATTTTTTTATTTTACACGGTTAATAAGATATTGAGTTCCACTATGTAACGCGCAATTTCTCAAGAATGTGGCGGAAAATGGGGAACGGAAATGCCTTAATAGGAACGGAGTGTTTCTTTCCATAAGATTTTCAGATCTTGCTTATCCCGCTATGATCAGCGATACAGCATAAAGCAAAAAGAAAAAACTTAACTAGAATATTAAGTCTTTATTTGTAAAGGAAAAAAAAACAATAATAGACTTCATAAAATAATACTAAAAGACATATCTTTTACAAAAACTACCTAAACAATAACTTTAAATGACGTTTGTTATGATATTTTCTAAATGAAGCTTAACTACTGTGTACTTAGCCTTCATGAAACACAAAGGTCGAGTGGCAATTAGAACTAGTCCATTACGTTATCAAGAAATAATTCTATTAGTTACAAGAGTTTTCTTTTAAAATGAATTATGAATTTAGCTGGAAAGGAAGAATTTAAGAGAAATATGTTGGTAACTTTTGTTAATTTGAAATGAAAACTAATATCCATGAGAATTATATATATATATATATATA
>DVQM01001559.1:0-11745 GCA_018231645.1 Heliconius ricini | reverse complement strand
ATCTCCTCGAGTGGGGACCGAACCCACAACCAGTCGGTTTTACAGTCACACTTTGCGACCCTGCCCCACGACTGGCCTCATGTATAATAATAAGTTATTAGTTATAAGAAAATAGATATCAGTAGACAAGAAAGATGAAAGTGTACATTATTATATACAAGTAAACATTATATATTAATGTTTACACGAAATCTGCTAAAATATATTTTTTTGCTATATTTATTTTGATAGATTTAATATAATTATTATATGGTAGAAGTTTCAAATACAACGCTTACTTGAGTCTCTCCATCAACAAGTACGTCGCCACCAATACGACTGGACGCAAAGCAGACTCTTAAAGCATCATCATTTTCGCATCTTTCCGGTCGACCTTCGTGTCTTACTAAAAGTTTACACAATGGAAGTGTACATTCTAGCCAATCTTCTATCGTAAGCCACTGTTTAGATGTCATAACCTTGAAGTGAATGAAGGTAGGAGAATATATATAAGCACATCAATATCTTAAGTGACATTATATGGCAATGGAAATTGAATTGGTTCCAAAACAATCTTAGTACTTTTCTAATACCTATAGCACACTTAGAACTAAGGTTTCAATTTCCTCCTTGTAGGATACCTACATTTTATTTTGAGGCTACAATTATGTTTGTTTGTTGGTGTTTCTAATCGACGTAAAAAGAGGAGTGTAATAAGTACATCGACACACACACATTCATCGTATGTAACGAATACGTCAACGTACGTATGTAACGAATACGTCATATAACAAATGGACCAATTTCGAACGACCAAATATCAATTATCTAAAATGATGTAAATGATGTAGGTTTCCAAGGTTCCAAGATTTTCCAAAATTTTATTAGTCGTAACACTGTTTTTTTTTTTGTAACAATCATAAAAAATATATGCATGCATAGAAAGGAACGACCGACCTTCATAATGAACGATGTAAGTTTATATCTTGTTAATAAATTTCCAATCTAAATTTGCTACACCAAACTTTGTTATACATATATTATAAATCCAGCATATTATAGATCCATTGCATCATTTTTGGATGAGGATATACTTACAGAGCATATCAAATTGACATCGAAAAGAAAATTTACAATTGTTAGCTGTTACAGTTAGTCTAGTGCTAATTACACTGTGATTACTAATGGAATTATCGAAATGACTGGAAAAAAATATTATATTAAACATACTATGGTACTCATAACACACGTAATCATTTATTATCAAAAGTTTTTTTAAATCTTCTTCTATGATTAATTAAAGTGACCCTACTCTTGGACAACATTAATAAAGTAAATGAATTACGACTCATATTTTACCTGTCTACTTAATTTAATAGATCCTTCGTTGCTATTTTTGTCGAGCCACTCAAAGTAATGAAGCAAACTTTTTAATTTATTCCTTTGAGATTTCCTTAAATAAAAATATTTTATAATGTGAAATGCTATATTTATTATTAACTTCTTGTAATTTGATTACACATATGAAATTTACCTGTGTAAGTTTTTAAAAAAATGTGTGAAGTTGAAATCTTGTAAGGTAGGATGCGTTTTGAGCGTCCGCTTCGGAAATGTAGAAAAGAAAGCGTGAGCAATAAGTGACGAAAGAAAATTGTAGTCGAGCTCAGTAACATCACCTAAAAGGAGTACACAATAAAATAAATAAGGCCTTCTTATCTCAGAAGAACAGTTATGGGTTCGATTCTCTAATTTAGATGAATTATTTATACTATTATATTATAACTATAAGGTAAAAAATGAAGAACAGAGCGTTCACATTACACAAGATAATAAGATTTGTAAATTGTGTTAATAATTTTAATAAATCATTTTTATATTTCATTATTATGCACTTACTCTGTTGCTGTAAGCTGAAAATGAGACCCTTTGGAGGTCTCCATTTTTTGAGATGTAATGCCCTGTTTACCATAATTCGAATAGTGTTATCGAGAAAATTTCTACGATCATCCTCAGGTATTTCTTCATTTAGAAACTCTTCCAAACCTTTCATTAGGTCTGAATCTTTGATATCGTCGTCTGGATCGATTCCTATACTATAAAAATAACATTACATACATATATAAATTAAATCATAATTTACTGTATAATAAGTTTATTTAAATGAATTCATTTATTTTTGACTATATTTAAATATATTTTTTAAGTATTCTTAATAAACAACATTTAAAAGATCATTAACTTTATGCTATCTATAATATATATGATATATTTTTAATTCTTACTTGCACATATCATGAATTTTTAACATGCTACCAGCGAGTTTCGCTGGCGATGAAGCAACTAGCAGATGCTTTAAGTGGCGCTGCACTGAAGTCCACCAAGGCAAATCACATGGTAACATCACAAGCGCCATTCTGACGAAAAAATTATATAATAATTTATTAACATTAAATAAAAAGTCTTAAAAACATATTTAGTCCTGATCAATCTGGTGAACGCATCTAAAATTTGACAATTAGCTCACCGAAATATGTCAAATGTCAGTTGTCGTTTGGCAGCGGACTTTGTTAGTTGTGTTTTTAAATGTTATTTTTATATATTTTTTACAAAGTATATTAATTTATTACGTTATATAAGTAAAAGTACCTATAAATTTAAGATATACGTAAATTTTAGGAAGAATATATAGTATATAATGTGATTTTTAATTTATACAGAGTGGTCCACATTACTTATCAGGATTGATAAGTATTTTTATTAACTTTGACGACATGACGTAAATTTTTGCGAGCCAGAGATATTAAAAACCCTGATAATTTTTCCGTACGGATATAAACAAGGCCGACTAAGATATTAGTAGTGTGCATTTGTTCAAAGTATCAAAGTACGCAAAGCAAAGGTCGAGTATAATAATCAAGCCAAAATGACTGTTAGAGACAAGATATTAAAAACATTGATATTAGGAGCTCCAGCATCTGGTAAAGGCACTATTTCGTCAAGGATAGTTAAAAGATATAATGTAGAGCATGTGTCGAGCGGAGATAAGTTACGCGATCATATAGAGAAGCAAAGTGAATTAGGAAAAGAAGTTAAACAATATCTTAATGAAGGAAAACTTGTCCCTGATGATGTAATGATTAAATTTATGACAACAGAATTAATAAAAGTTGAAAATAAGCCATGGCTGTTAGATGGATTTCCAAGGACAGTAGCTCAGGCGAATGCTCTGTGGAAAGTACAACCAGTAGATGTGGTTTTGAATTTAATTGTTCCATTTGAGGTAATAATCGATAGAGTAAAAAGCCGCTGGGTTCATTTGCCTTCAGGGCGAGTATATAATATAGGCTTTAATACTCCAAAAGTTATGGGAAAAGATGACAATACTGGTGAAGAATTAGTCCAACGTCCAGATGATAAACCAGAAGCTGTGCAAAAAAGGCTTGAAATATATGAAAATATTACTCGACCAGTGATCAACTTTTATAAGGAAAAGGGTATTTTAAAAGAATTTGAAGGTTGTACATCAGATGAAATATGGCCCAAAGTAACAACTTTCTTAGATCCTATTTTTGGAAAATAATAATATATGACTCACACTTTTAACTAAACTATAGCACATTAATAATTTTTTAATGATGATTTTATTACAAAGACTACACAGACTTTTTAAGCAGGTATTTTAGGTTAAAGTTTATTATTTTCTATAGATTTTTTTTTCTATAGAATCAAAGTTAATTTTATGTTCATTTCACATCTGTAAAGGTAGATAATACGAAAAATATCCCTATACAACTAAGAAAAAAATTGTATATAAATCACAAGTCTTCCATTTTTATATAAATCATCAAACCCATTATTGTACTTAATTTTTGCATTTTAAATTGAATAATATTTTTTATAGAAATGTAATATTTACATATTAAATTTTAAACTCCTGTTATTTCTTATATATATAACATTGTCTTTTTACATAATATAAAAGAGTTTACAATTACAATGAGTAAAAAGTTAAGTTAACTGAATGGTATAATATCACTATGTAGTGTATAAACTAATGAACAACATATAGCATGTCTAGTCAAATATTATTTATAAAAATTAACAGTTTTATTTAATAAAATTTATATGACTAGTTTCAGACATAATGTTTGTATTTACTTGACATTTTTAAGTTCACAATATTTTGCATAAGTGACAATATAATATTAGTGCCTTACAATCATTAGAGTATGCATCATATTAGCAATTTTATCTAACCCTTTTAATACTAAACATTTTTAATGTTAAGGGTGAAGTGTGTATTCAATTTTTAATCTTGCCAAAGGTTTTTAATATAAATGTGTGTAATAATACACATAGTTATCTTATTTTTATGTGTGTGGTTTCATAAAATTTTATCTTGGATATTTAAAGCACAAATTAGTACTATTAGTTGTTTTAAATTTAGTCTCAAATTTTTGTTTGAAAACTAAAGCTGTTTTGCCAAACGAAAAAAAATGTGATGTTCTTACAAAAAATATGCCAATATATATGTATACAATTGTTATTTTATTTTGGTTGAATTTTACAATAAAATATTAGCAAGTTACTGTTATTTTTTTATTTAAATTACCATAATACATAATTAACCTATAGCTGGAAATACGACAAAATTTGACCAGCACTTTTTTTGCCGAATTCTGGATCCATTGAGTGTTGAATCACGCATTGTTTCAGCTTGAAGAAAGGAAAATACAAAATATTTAATTTCTACAAGTGGAAATCGAACCCACAACATATCGCGTTTATAGTCACAAGCTTGTTTCCCTGTGCCACGACTTTTTAAAATTTTAACTATTTATGACATTTATTTTAAATCTTTAGACGTGTCTGCTACAGTTTACGTTATTTTTGTAAAATATTCCATTTGAGAATAGACTTAAAAAAGAAGAATATACGGGAAAGGGTGAGGACATTAGTTATGCTTGTATAGGCACGTGTATAGGTACAAGTGTGTGACTGTAAGCGCCACATGTTTTGGGTTCGATTCCCACTTGAGGGAATTTAATATTTATTTAAATTTATTATGTTCATTTCTTCGCTCTGGTGTAGAGGCAAAGCGCGGTGTTTAGTTCCACCACTCAATGCCTCCAGAATTCGCCAGAAAGTGGGAGACGGAGTGTCTTAACACTAAGTTCCCTCTGCCTACCCAACTGTGCGCGGAATACAGCGTAAAGCTGATATCATGCCTATTTTGACATTTAAATATTATCAATTGGTTCATGAGAAGAACCGGCATCAATTTATATAATATATCTATAAAAAATATATTGGTGACATTTTCATACTTAAAAATATTCAGATTAAAATTTTTCTTATATGAAAATATATTTCCATCGTATGGCATAAGATTTTCCATAAACTTAATATTACCTTAAAACGGTTAAGTAAAGTTTATTATACTCAATATTGTCTGCTTAGTCCGAAAAATGCTACTTCCGTGAAATTATTAAACATCTATTACGAAATATCTTTACTAATTGTAGCATATAAAAAATGTACATCTTAAATGAAACTCCCGTAGCACAGTGAGATAATGTCTTAATATAAACGATGGTTGTGTTAAGATAAGCTGCGATGTTGATTTCCGCCAACCAACATGCTACACCAGCATAGCCTAGCTTGCGTCTAAAATTTAGACGGAAAGTGCAGAAGTACTTACGGACTAGGTTCTCTCTGCATATTGCTGTATGCGGTATGAACAGAGAAAAAAAGAATAGAATGAAGCTTGAAAATTAAACCGCAATGTTTCGCAATATACTTAAATCTTAGGAGCCAAACCAGTACATATATATTCTTTTTATCAAATATCACCATAATATCTGTACTTTTTATGTATATCACCATAATATCTGTACAAAGCTTAACTTACGTCCAAACAAAGTTATTAAACACAGTACTTTTTTATATGTTTTGCTTATAAATGAATATTCGCAATAAATATTCGAAGATTGTATATTTTGTATAATTTAATAAAAACATGTGATCGTTATAATTATTTTTTACAAGGACGTAAATGCAAGCAAGCTACAAAAATAATATCGTCCATGCACTATGTACATATGTAATTAGAGAACCCCAACTTAAAAATATGTATATTTAGAGATAATAATACTACTGATGTAGAGGTAACAATAATAAAAAATGTAAAAAGGAATTATGTTCAAGGAAAAAAATAAAATTTTTTAGCATACAAAACATAACAGGCCCAAAATAATGCAGTTTTCAGTGGGTCATTAATCATTATTATTTAGTATTTGACCTGCTTTCTAAAGAAGTTATGTTTTGTGACTTCACCATTAGTTATAGCTGCTATGATATATTCATGTAATATTCTTTAGGTATTAAGATGTGAAATTCGTACTACGACGTATTAAGTCAATGACATTTAAATCATCGGCTACCAAACAAGGAAAGTGTGTCACTATATCTCATCAAAATTAAAAGCAAATTAAAACAAAGAACCAAAAAAAAACCTAATTCCATCGACTTATCGTTAACTAGAAATAACCAATATGCTTCACATTATATTTATAGTAAAAGTAGGTTACTTACTTTGCGGCGTTCGCGTCGTGAAAAGTTAACTTTAATCACTGAAACCACTACAACCTCATCGGAGTCACTGTCGCTCTGCGACCTTATCGGTATTTTTTTCGCACTTTTCTCATTGTCTGCAAGGAAGTCCATCTATTTTCTTTCGCATATGTAGATTATCTTATTCCTTTTCTATAGACCGAAATAGTGTGAGTAGTGAAAACGAGAGCCGGTTGCGGGCGACGCGAGCGCGCGAACCCCGACTATTTTTAGTAGCTTTCGTGCATTGGCGCTGAAATTAGATTGTAAATAAAATCGTTGCTTTAACAGAAATCGTGGTCCCCGTTGACCAGGGATTGTAGGTAATGTTTTGAGTTTTATCATTTTTATATTTTGAATTAGGTACATTATCATCAATAACAACAATGTTGTTTTGATGATAATCAGATTTTAGTTTGATATTTATAATTTAAATTAGATTTTGTTTCTTGTTTTAAATATAATCAAGATTATTTTTTATAAATATTATAATCTTAGATAAAAATACTCAATTATGTTTTAACCGGCTGTCAAAAAAAATTGCCAACTTTGTTAAATTGCTACAGGCATTTAAAATTTTGTTTACTATTCACACATATAAAAATTTAAATAACATTACTATACCACTGACACAAAGCTGCATAAAGTTTATAGGTTATATTTTCGGCGTACATAGAGGAGATGTGAGATCGCGGCGTGCGTTTTACTCGGCTATTCTGGTAATACTGACGCCGACTTTCACTGGGGGGCGACTACCCTGGCCGCTGTGGCACCCTCCACCCAGCCGAATGACGTCATTGGCGTCGCGTCACGACCTACGACGCCGTACGAAGCTCAATACCCCCATCTCTACGACCTCGTGAAATGCCGCGATACTCTCTTCACGTTACGTAAACTTATATAAAATATTTAAGTATATTCGCACGTCAACAGATACGTCATTTCTTTTTTAGGTTAACACTGTATTCTGCCTATGCTGGGAGGCCTAGGGAATAGTAGGGAGGGAATCAAGACATTCCGTTTCCCACTTTCCGCCGAATTTTTAATGTATTGCGTGTTGAGTGCTGGAAGTCAATGCCGCTTTATTATCAAAGCCAAGATATATAAAAATTAATAAATAATAATTCATTGCTCCGAGAGAGTAGAATCAAACCCACAACCTCCGCGACACAACGGCCTAACGTAATACGTCATTTAGATACACTCTTTCAGCTTCACGCTGTATCGGATAGACAGAGGGAACTTAGAGTTAATAATTTCCGCCGAATTTTCGAGGCATTTCGCGTTGGGTAGCGAAACTCAATGACGTGCTACAAACAAAAATAAATATTACATATAAATTTATCATGTTAACAATAATAATCACACCAATATCAAAGCTAAAAAATATATATGATGTTTAGAAATTATGGATTTATTTTTTTTTTCATCTGTTAATGCCTAAAGCATACATTATAAGAGTTCTACGTCTACGATTAATAACTTTCGCGCTGTGTGAAAGGCAATGGAACATACAGCGCATGCGTATACTCTTACACGCAACTGAATGTACCTACGTACAAGCTACTTTGTTTGAACTTGGAAAGGACTCTTTGTAAGCTTTGGTGTCCTGGTACCAATACCGCCCGTGGAAAATTGTTGCCGCCCTGTGGTGAGATCTTGGGCGGGCGAGGGCGGAGCAAAGTCGCTGTAGCTAAGTTGAAAAATAGCACTCACCACATATTAGTTTCTTTTTATTTTTTTATTTGTTTTAAATATATTTTTTTATATTTTATAACTAAATATATATTAAATATATATTTAGTTATAAAATATGATAATTATTTAAACAAAACATGAAGATATTTATTATTTCTGCCGACTAAATAGAAATAACAAATTTTCATATAAGATATTTTTGTTTAATAAAGATATTTATTTATAGTATTTTTTTTAGATAAACACAATCGTATATGTAGATTAAAAAAATGCTGCTTACAAGATAAAGAATATTGAGAAAAATGTAATATTTCGTTATGGCCGTAGCGCTACGAAGGTATTCCCCTGTACGTAGCGTTCCTTGTAGCATTTCCCTTTTGCCTTCGCTTTAACCGTAGCAGAGATCTACGTACAATTTCTTTTTACAATTCAATATATTTTTTTGATGAATTGCTAATAAAAATTACTAAAATCTTGCGACTGTTAATTACAGCATAAAATAAACCAAAAATATTTTTGGTTGGAATAATGTTTAGAAAGAAATTACAATATTGAATAATTAAATTACAATATTGAAAGAAATTACAATACTGAACTTTAGTGGTGTTTACTTACATAAATTTTAGTTTAACGTTCATACGAGTACTTTAATTAGATTAATTTTATTTTTGTACTGTAAATCTATTATAGAGAAACCTTGTAAAACCTTATAGGAAACTATTGTATTTTGTCTTAGTGCCATTGTGAAGCCTTACTAATGCTAAAAGTTACAGGAGTTATGCGGCTGACGAGGAATTGTTGCCACTTGTACTCTTTTGTATAAAATACCTATTATTTTCTATTATTATTTGCAATATTCAGATATTAATGTTGTGGTTGTTTTTCCAAACACGTAAAATAGTCACATGTTTAGTTCTTATGAATATAAATAAGTATAATGTTTTCGTAGGTATTGCGAATATTCTTTATATCATGAAATTTTAATTTTAGTTTTTTTTTAATCCATTCTGTAATAGGAGGAGATTCTCAATTTGGCTGTATTTTTTAAAAATCTTTATTTGAGAGTTAGCCCATTTAAATATTTTTTTTAAATAAATTGATTATTACATACAGATAAAGAAATTTAAATTTATACCTCACTTTTCTATAATTTATATATTGTATTAATAATTCTAACTTATAGATTTTAAGTAAATATACGTATATATTTGTTATTTCTACTTGCTTAAAGTACCACTGTAGCGTCGCCGGCGTTATTACTTCTACAAACCTATAACCCCCTGGTACAATCGACCTCTGAGGAGGCTACGTCATCTCATTTGAGGCATATCTTTAGGCTGTGTAAAATGTCAAAGGGCAAAATGAATCTTGACCTTATAGAAGAACCTTTGTCTAACTAAGTTTACTGAAAATAATAACAAATTTAATTAAAGAATAAAACAATAATTATTTTCATATATATAGTTACATGTTTTGTAAGTTAAAAGATAATTTTCAATAGAATTGTAAGATACCCACATATTGTATTTGTTTGTTTAAATTGAACTTCAAATCATCATTTTAATGAGACTTTACTGTGTAGTTCTTAAAAGATGTGAAGAGGGTTATGATATATATTTGCTTATATTTTTCTTAATATTTTTTCACTAAAGGAAAAAAGGAGCACTTATAAGATCACTTTGTTTTTCGTCTGTCTGTCTGCTCGTCAAGAGTATGTATTTCAGAAACGGAGATATTTTAGATATCGAGTTGAAATCTAAATAATATACAAATCTATCTATGGCCCCTTGACTTCTTAAAAAAAACATATTTCTATATTCTCTTGAAAAATATATGGCCTTTTATATAGAAAAAACGCGTATTTCGACACAAAAAATAGAATCAAAATAATTAGGGTACTTCTGGAATTGAAGTTTGGCAGATAGCTCTTACAGGTAGTACTAGTTCAGGAAAAATATGAAATCATATACATTTGTGGTTAAATGCTAAAAAAATTATAGCTTTAAAAGGGGGGTAAAATTTGGTATCAAAGCCGCTAGTTCAAATGAGGTATCAGATGAAAAGGCTATGGCTATGCTAAGCTTGAATTTCAGGAACAACTCGAGACAATCATTTTTTGTACGGAACCTTCGATAGGTGAGCCCAACTCGCGTTGGTCCGTTTTTTTAAAGCGTTCATTACATACAGATTAATTATGTGATACTCTGAATTCCGTTTTTTTATTACATGGCTGGACATGTGGCAATTGTGGTTTCGTTCGCACACGAGAAAATGAAATACTTAATATTTTAATTTCTTCGCTCGGGCGTCGGAGTTCCGCCACACAGTGCCTTTAGAATTCGGCCGAAAAGTGACTAGAAACTAGAAATTGGTCCTCAGATGTCCTTTGCCTACCCTACTACATCGTGAAGCTATATTCAAATAAAATTATGATATATACAAAATAAAAGCACACTTTTTTAAATCTTATCTATACGCAAATATATTATAAATCGACACTATACGTCTATTGAGAAAAAAAATGAATAAATTGACCCCCTAGATGAGTGTGTGCAACCACCCTCACCCTCTCAACCCCACGATAGTTGGGGCGAACTATTTACACCTATTCGGTCTTCTGTTACCCTATTGACGCACACTAACTTACGCGGGGTGACTGCGATGGCTTCACTTTAGGCGTCGATATACTACAGTACATCCTATGCGGTCCTGGTATTTTCGTAGCTGACGTGTTACGTCACCATAGTAAGGTCACACTAAGTTTTGAATATGTGCGCACATGTAGTGGTGTATCGCGCTACGGCTACGGAAAATATTTTGGTCTGTATATAAGTACGTTGGATGGCTACTTTGAAATGTTTAATTTATTAATCTATCATACCTACAGTTCTTACTAAATATATCTATTTGAACTATTTAAAAGTATTATTTAAGTATAAGTGTCGTTAGGATAGTAAATTGAAAAGAAGTTTATATTTCGAGGCTAGTGGCGGCGCAGTCTGAAGCGTGTGACAGGTTGTGGGTTCGATTTCACATTACGTTGGATTTTTTAATGAAATATTAAATATTTCGATTTTCTCGCCCTGGTGACGAGGTAAAATCACTGTGTTGAGTTCCTACATTCAATACGCAATGCCTCCAGAATTCTGTGGAAGGTGAGAAGAGGAGTATCTTAACATTCCCTCTACCTACTCTGCTATATGCGAAATACAGCGTGAAGCTGGAATAAAAATATATACAAACATACAATGTCTAATAAGCTCGAAATGCTGAATGATTTTTTGATATAGGTACCTAAAGAATTCTCTTAAAAAAACATTTGGATTTCTATAGAAGTATTGAAATAAAGAGAGGACTGGACGAAGTTTCATATCATTATGTTAAAGAATGACAGCCTTTTTTAGTATTTCCAGGAGAGATTTTAAAATTAATATTCAAATATATTATATATATATA
>DVQM01001558.1:0-11746 GCA_018231645.1 Heliconius ricini | reverse complement strand
ATAAATTTAAGTAAATATTTCATCTCCTCGAGTGGGGATCGAACCCACAACCATTTGGTTTTACAGTCACACTCTGTGCCACGGCGCCACGACTGACCTCACCTCAAATAAAATATAATAAAGTGATGTTCAAAAAGCAGAGAATTAGAAAACTAAAAAACTGAACTTAACTAACTTCACGCTGAATCGTCATCGGTAGTACCTGTCATCCTGTGTATCTCTTTTTTGCGGATTCAATCAGCTAAGGTGATTCCGCATATCCTACGAAGAGATCACATATCCATCGCATGCATCTTTCTCGTTTCGCTGCTGTATAACAGCGTCAGTACCAACACTGCATTGTGTACGGCCAAATGTGCTGCTGTGCTGGTTTTCACCGTCTCATCAATACAATTAATCACCTTTAAAACGGGCAGCAATAGGCCTTTCCGCATCTATGTACCTCGTATCTTTCATTTCTACCGAACATACCAAATAGACTACTTCATTCACTTGTTCTAATAGTATATTATATTGAGCTTGTCGTTGCGCAATAGGTAACATGTAAGCTTCGACATCCACGTTGTGGATACGATTCTTTTTCGGGAGAAATTATTATTTAAATTTTCTCAATCCTAATTACAGTCTTTATAAAATATTGGTCCAACAATTGTATTTCAAATATTGGGAATGTTTTTGTAGAACATTGTAATAATTACTTGAGGTAGGCACAGGGAGTCTACTGATGAGACACTCGACTCTCCATTTCCCACTAAATTCTGAAGGGCATTGCGTGTTGAATAGCGGAACTCAACGCCAAATATTATACAAGATAATATCTGAGAATGGTAGTAGTAAAAGTATGCTTAGTAGACACAGAAGGCGTTTAACTTTTGGTAAAATAATTAACGATGCATTAGCTGCATTATTGCAAACGCCAGATATATTTCCGAGACAGACAGATTAAACAGATTTGACAGATTATATCTCCGAGTTCGTTCTGGTTCACATAATAAGATCTTTGATTTTGTGATAATTACACATTTTAAATGAAAATGTAATCGGATTAACACGTATATTTAATACTATCGGCCCCCGCGCAGCTATGTCCGCTTCTTTTTTATTTAATACTATTTCAGTAAATAAAGGTTTTAAGTAAATTGGTTGGTTATTTAAGAATGGTCCTTTACTCTATTATTATACTTAACAAAAGGTAATTTAAATATGTTTAATTTTTTTTCTAATTTTTCTTATAAAAATTGTCGTATTTAACAAAAAAAATATTTCACATCTATCTACGTAGACGGTAGGTTTGCGTTCACGGCAAACGCAGCTTTTCCTGCGTAAATACCGATTCTGCACGAGTGAAAAAAGTGCCTTATATGTTGCTCTATAGCTCTCTCTAACTGTCAGTTTTAGTTACATAAAAATCGGTTCAACTATTAGAGAGATTAGTGCGGACGAACAGAAAGACAGGCAAACGAAACTTAAAACTTGTTTGCGTATATTTTAATATCGTGTAAATAATATGTTTTACACCCTAACATGTTTTTTCAAGTATATATAGCACTTAAAAAACACTGTTATTTGGAAATCACAGACAGATTCGTCAATTTTAATTATATGTATCGTCAACTTAATAAAAGTCTGCTTAAAACGTAAACATATATTAAAAAAAAAAAAGCACGTATCCCGCACGCTGTATCCCCTGCTGTGCAGGGTAGGCAGAGGGAACCTAGGGTTAAGACACTCCGTTCCTCATTTTCTGCCGAATTTTGGAGGCATTGCGTGTTGAATGGCAGAACTCAACGCCGCGCTTTGCCTCGACACCAGAGCTGCGAAATGGATATATAAATTTAAGTAAATATTTCATCTCCTCGAGTGATATATATAATTTTATTTACATTACTCTATTTATTAAAATAACCTTTATATTTGCTATTACGTTAAAACATCAAAATGTAGGTCGGATAGTATAAAAGCGAGGCATAGATTTACAAAGCGTGAACTAACCAGTGTTAATGTAAAATTACAGTGGATTTCTAATTACATAATAATTTATATAAATTTAAAGTGAATGTAGGCAATCTGAAAATCTAGTTTTAAGACACTCCATTCCCATTCACTTCCGTTTCCCACTTTCCCCCGAATTACACCGCTCAGTGGCAAAATAAGAGCGAAAAAATTAAAATATTTAATATTTCATTCTCTCGAGTGGGAATCGAATCCACATTTGTCGCACTTAGAGTGGCACACCTATGCATTATTATATTTTTATTTTTATGCCTATTTATATTATAAATTTGAAAGTAACTCTGCCTGTCTATATGTGATCGTTAAGGCTAAACGGCTAATCTCATTGAGATAAAATTTCACATAGAGTTTCGTTTCAACTCGAAGGCCTTGGAACGAATATTTTTTTTCTTATATTTATAATATTCTCGATATATATGATTAAAATACCTTTCTATTTAATATGTAATTTTTAGTCTAACATGTAAATAACAACCGTCACTAAGCAACCGTTGTTAAGTAAAAAGGAATTTCGTTGTTTTAATAAAAGCTTGTGCTCTTTATGAGACACATTATTAATTATTTTAATACTACTCGTGTATATCTTCTAATATGAAGAATTTTACTTATATCTACTTACTATTCTATTTCGGCTTATTTTGATTATATAGGCTTGTATTGAAAACTGAAAAGGCCGCTCGAGTTCTAGTATATTATATATTTCTAGTAAATTCTTTTTCGTAAACAGATTCCCAGGTTGCTTTTGCCTAACCTGCTGTGTGGAATAGAGAGTGAAGCTTAAGAATACTTCCTTCCATATAAAATATAATATGTTGTTAAGTTTTATGATTTATTTATTGTGATTTATTTACATTATTATCGATACATTTTTTTAGTTTAAAAATAATTTTTAACCGAAATCTGTAAGAAAAGGAAGTTATCAATTAGACAAGATTTCAATGTTCGTTACCTTAGAACTCTTGTCTGGATGAACCGATTTTGACGATTCTTCTTTTATTTGAAAGCATCAGCTTTCCGTGTGGTGTACTTTGCCCTATCTATTTTTAATAATGGTATACTACCATCATAAAATCACACAAGTCTTAAATTGAAGGTTATAATCGGTTAATATTAGAGAAGTACCCTGTTGTGTGCGGAAGCTGATTAGAATTTTTTCACTCTGGTGTTGAAGTAAGTTTCGCTACTCAATACGCAATGCCTCCAGATTTTATCGAAAAGTAGGGAACGGACTGTCTTAACACTAGGTTACCCCTGCCTACCCTGCTGTGGTTGGGATACAGCGTGAAGCTGAGGAATTAATTATTGTTATTTTATCGCCCTAAGAGAGTAAGTGCGCCCTTCAGTTCCATTAGTCAATACATATTCTAGTGTATAGCTGTGAAATGGTATAAACATAAGGATTTCAAGTTCTCTAAGGACAAACATACATGCACTAGCTACCAAACCTAAGCACTAGTGCTTATACAATATATTATAACATAATATGTTTACATGTCAAACTATTTTTTTTTATGGAAAAGACACTACAAACGAGCGTTCGGATCACCTGATGGTAAGTTATTACCGCCGCCTACGACCCCGTGTAGCACGAAAGGAGTTACAGGTGCGTTGCCGGCCTTTAAAGTGGGTTGGGCGCTGGAGCCCGGCTTTACCTGATGCGAAACGCAGTGGCATAGAGCCACTAGCCTACTTCATGCCGGTTTTAAATACCACACGTACTTCAGTCGCCTCTTACGACACCACTAGTACCAGGATAATCCTATTCTAGGCCGGGATCACACGGCAATAACTACCTTTTATGAAGTCGGTTACAAATAGTGAATTACAATCAGAAAATATGTTTTGTTTATACTATTTCCCTCATTTACTATGTTATATAAGTAATGTTCATGCGTAATATCTTATGTGACATATTTTATTATTATTTATCCTGTCATGTCATCCTCCAGGCTAGCGTGACACGAGTCACAGGACATTATTTTCCTTAAGGAATGAAGTAATAATGACATGGTGTCATGTCATCATGGTGTCAGCATGCAATAACAAAGGCGATGTGGAAACAAAATAAAATGAGTGTCAATTACACCTGCGTGTATCTTTGAAATTGTTGGACATCTGTCGAACTGTAGTGTTTATTTTATATTAATTTTGTAATAAATTAAGGCACAAAGTGTGACTGTAAAACCGACTGTGGGTTCTTTCCTCACTCGAGGATATGAAATATTTACTTAAATTTATATTTCCATTTCTTCGCTCTGGTGTCGAGGGCAAGCGCGGCGTTGAGTTCTGCCATTTAACACGCAATGCCTCCACAATGCAGCGGAAAGTGGGGAACAGAGTGTCTTTCACTTGCCTACCCTGCTGTGTGCGGGATACAGCGTGAAGCTGATAAAAAAAAATGAAATTGTCACCTGCGATAGTCGATTCCGACTTGCACTTGCACCATCTGACCGGTAGTAACAATACCTAAATATGCTCACATTTTGTCAAAAAATATATTATAGTCTCTCTATTCTACCCAAAAATATAAAATATATATGAAAATAAAACCTCCTTGTATTCATAGGTTCAGCCAAGGATAAAGGAAAAACAAAGTTTGGAGGGTCCTTTACGAACTGGAACATATGCAACTATAGAGATCGAGAACGATTCTTAAGGGAGAAATGATGAGCGTGACCCTTACTACCTATAACTCTTCGTGTACTACAAAGTTATTCACTTGTACAACCTAAATAATATTTTCAGATACAAATATATGTAGGGGACGGATTTGAGAGAACATAATTTATAATTAAATACACAATCAAATAAGCGGCACAATTAAATAGAACTTGAATGTTTTTCTTAGCCTTTCTTAGTAAAGGGTCTAGATTGTGATGGTTGTGGATTTTAATTTAACTTTCAATAATATTTTGATTTTGTTTCAAAGAATAATATTGAGTGTTGGAAGCGAACCCAAAACCGTCGTGTTTATAATCAGACGCTTGTACCTCTGCGCCACGACGTAGAATGGACGTTTGAGTAAAAATAAATATTACAAATATACACATTTCTCATACATAAACATACATATATCTATAATTATGTAGCAAAAGCTTAAAGAAAAGAAAAAGATCATATTGAATTATAACTATTATTTATCTATTTATTCAGAAAAGTCATAAAATAAAAAAGGATATAGATATACAACATATACACATATGAAGGGCAAACTGACCGCTTCAAGTACTTGAGTTACCAACTTGTAACTTGCTGACCGTCGGGACCAATATAAACTTGTAGCTTAGATATAAATATACAAGATACGCGGATATGCGTTGAATGTATATATATCAAATACCTTCTTATACTTTTTTTTAAGCTTTACGCTTTATCCAGAACATAACAAGTTAAGCAGAGGGAACCTGGGAACCAAAAACCATTAAAACACTTCCGTTTCCCATTTTCGGCTGAATTCTGAAGGTATAGAATGTTATCTTCTTTAACAGAAATACTTCTGTTATAAGGCTTTCTAAGCTATTATAAAAATATACTTCTACCTTTAATATACAGCTTATTTAAATTTCAGTTTAGAATAACACATAAATATGTTATTCGTTTTCGTTCTTACAATAATCCATATTATTACTATTATATTAGTCCTCTCTCATCTTTATAAATTGGAGAAGAGTGGAGAACGAGTGTCTTAATGGGAACGCAATGTATTAACTCTAGATACCCAGGTTCCCTTTGGCAACCCTGCTATGTACGCAAAGTTAAAAAAAATATTATATTATTTTGTATTGGTTAAGATTTCTTAATAAGTTTCTTCAGTTCGTTGGCATAATTACAACTAAACTGAAGACTTTTCAAAGAGCAATTCAGTTATCGATGAAATAAAGTGCACTCGAGTGTTTAAGTACGAAGCTAAAGATCATTAAGAAACAGACGGGGATCTGTCTCGGTTAAATTAACTAATAAATATATTTTACGGTTAAATGATTTTAACTTATTGGTTAACTATGACGTTGATTAATTTCTTGAGGCCTCTGTGACGCAGCGGTATAGTGTCTGAAGGTAAACGTGACGGTAGTAGAGTCGACTTCCACTCAGAGGGAATGAATTATTTTTTTTTCTTCCTCTGGTGACAAAGCATGGCATTTATAAATTAACACGCATTGGCGTAAATTGACCGAAACACGGAGAAAAAGAGTTTTTTTTGGTTTCCTTTTGTCCACCCTGCTGTATGCGGGATACATCGTAAAGCTATTTTTTAGCTTTAAACTAAATCAGTGTTATATGTAGGTTTGGATTAGATGTTTTTTTAGGTTTCACGCTTTATTCTGTATTTTAGAATAGGAGGAGGGAACTAGTGTCTAGTCACTCCATCCTCCTTTCCTAAAAATATTAATAAAATTCATTCAGCATCCAATATTCTTACATGCAAATAATTAATCGCCGATCACCAATATCACGCTAATGCAGTAGATACGTGATATAAAGGAGTATTTTTTCTACTGCACCTAAGGGAAAAAGGTTGAGTTTACTTATAATAAAAAAACTGTTATTTATAACCTTCTGCATCGAAAGCTTCACAAAGATTTTCGATGAAACATTTCAAATTAATATTTCGTTTTTACAAAGAAATATGATGGCCGTTTTGTGTCGCTGCGCTCTCATTTATACTTTGAACTGAAACGAAAATGAAATGAAAAAATTGATGAGACTTTTACAGGTACTAGATAGTACCAAAATATTTTTGTACTTCTTTTTCGCGACTGCTAAGGAATGGGTTATGTTTTTCGTGCGTATCTTGTAAGTATGTATGTATGTAACATTCTTTATTACCTCATATCTCCAGAACCGCTGAACGGATTTACATAATTGAGGTATCGTTAGATTCGTATTAGCAGCCCAAGTATTCTTAGATAGGTGACGTTAAAAAATAATCATGGCGGCTGTGGGACGCCATTGGACTTTGTGAAAAAAATATTTTTCATTTTGAATACCAGAATATGGGTATTAAATTCAATACGAGGATTTCAAACAGGTATATCATGATTTACCATAACGAATCCTTACAAAAAAGTGAAAAATATAAGAAATATTTATAAAACAAAAACCCAGACTGCATAAAATTAAAAAAAAAAATCCAATAGTTGATTAGGAATAACAGTGGGAACCTATAAGTAATTTTTCAATCAATAAAACCTTTACCAGAATCCTGCGTAATTTAAAGAGGTTCCGTTTGTTAATCCGAATAAAATATTGGGCTTGTTTATTTTCTTTTTAGTTATATGTAGTCGGGGTTTTTGTATTTATACATATTTTTTACGAGCTTTTATTTAACTTGCCGTATTATTGACATTAGTTAGATATCGCGCCTGAATCGTTTCACTTTATATCTCAAGAATTTCTTTTCAAGTAATGTTTTCTGTATATATATGTATAGATATAAATTTCTTGTGTGGTACAAAAATAAATGAAAAAAAAAATCATTCTCCAAAAGGTAACCATTGCCGTGATATTTAGATATCTATGCACTGCACTACGATGGTCTTAATTTATTTTTATGGTATATTAGTTGAGGCCAGTCGTGGCACGGCGGCACAAAGTGTGACTGTAAAACCGACTGGCTGTGGGTTCGATACTCACTCGAGGAGATGAAATGTTTATTTAAATTTATATTTCCAATTTCTTCACTCTGGTGTCGAGGTAAAGCGCGGCGTTGAGTTCTGCCACTTAAAACGCAATGCGTCCAGAATTCGGCAGAAAGTGGGGAACGGAGTGTCTTACGCTAGGTTCCCTCTACCTACCCTGCTGTGTGCGGGATACAGCGTGAAGCTGATTTAATTATTTTTTTTTTTAGAGCCACTCGATATATTACTCTGTTCTCACTTTGATATCAATTTTAATAACATCACTCATTTGAATGATAAAGTACTTATTCATTTTTTTTATATCGAGAAACTTTTAAACCTAAAAGCAAAGCAGGATTTGAACCAAAATCCTAGAAAAAAATACCAAAACCATTATGTAGATATAACAACACGTTTTACAGTATAACTTGTAGAAATTGTTTTCTTTTGTATATTTTGTAGATACTCAAAAAAAATTCAATTTAAACATTCATACAAAATAGAACAATAAAGTATGTTTATACAACCATAATATCTTAAAATTTTAATCCAGCTGCTTGAGCCTCTTTATTTGAATTAAATATTTGCTTCATTCTGAGTGGACTCGTCGAGTGTTCTCTACAGTTTTGCGCCTCTTGCGTTATTTCAAGTGATCTTCCTATAGGAGAAGTTTTCTTTGAATATTGATGAGGCCACGTGGCATTTGGATATAAGTCACTAACACTGTTTACACACGCGACGGCTATATATGGGTATGTATAGAATTATCAATATTATTTCTAGTCCAAGGTAAACTCCTAATTTTGAAGTAGTACAAAAGTCACCTACTTTGCATCTTAACTATTTAGAAAGATGAAAAAAAGGACATTTTATTTGTATTCTGTTGTACTTGCGTATAATTTTAATGAACAATTACACCATATAGAATTATTTAGCTAAATTGTAATTTACTAACTACAGTACATTACATACATATTAGTATAAGGAAGACACGCCACATTTTATAAGAAGACATTAGAACCTGCAACTCTTCTAGTTCGTCTACCATATGAATCACGAACATTTAGTCATAAGATATATTAGAGTGGCGTTCAATTCCGCCACTCAATACTTGATGCGTCAAGAATTACACGGGAACTGAGGAAAGGTGTACCTGAAAGATATATTAAATCACTTTTTACCTGTATTAGATGTATATGCATACATCTAGATATATAAATAAAATTAAAGCTGTTAACACGATACCAAAACGAAAATAAATAATATTAACATTTCTGTGTATTTGTTTTTCTGTTTATGATCTCCGGACCAGCTGAACCGATTATTATTGGACTAACACTAAAAGATAGAGAGGGATGTGGATGATAAAGACTTTTTTGATACAATGACAAAGATTACTTTTATATCAATTTAAGTATGTTGTTCGACAAAATTGCCAATTTTTCTTTAGCCATTTTTTTCATTGTTTTGTTGTTTGAATATTGTTTGTAAATTATTATTTACATGATAATATAAAAAAAACTCCAGAATGTCCGTGCAAAGTGGAGTAGGTTGAGCAGGAAGGCAGACTCTGGCTGGAAAAGCCATGATTAATGCCAGGAAGAAGGAGAAAAAATTCCAACTCCAATATATGTTTACAAAATATTTATTTTCCAATGTAAATTGATACCTTCTCTAGCAGCCACGTAGTGCTTGGAATTACTCAATAATGCAGTGTGCGGACACTCATGATTTTTTTAGACAAATATAAAATAACTGAGCATTTTTCTATTGAATACGACAATTTTTGTAAACAAAATCAAGTCACTTCCACAACTAGTTCATTCAGTATAGATAACCGAACTAAAATAATTAGTCTGTTTTTAAGATTCTATACATCAAAAGGAAAAAAAAGTTGATGAAAAAAGTTGAGGTGGTGGTGAGATGGGGTGTCGTATCACTACGTTAACACTGTCTATCTTACTACAAGTAGGATAAAGTGTAAAAGAAGTGTAAATAAGTAGTAAAAAAGAAAAATTTATAAATAAAGATATTTAAATACTACGTGCGAAAGTACTAATGGCCTATAAGAAGATTTATTGTTATTGCCATCTTTGGCTTCTTTAATGTATTATAATTACAGGTTTAAGCCAGTAACATTCAAAGGAAGAGTGACGATAATGCTCCTCTCTTTATCTGATTTAGTGAATTTTATACCTCAGCGTCGATGGCCTTGTCAACACGTTTTTATTAGGTCGAGCTGTAACTGTGAAATAAAATTATATTATTTTAAAAATAGTATTATTCTGTTATTTTGAATAGTATTATTTTTAAGGGTAGTCTAAAAAATACTACATAGAACAATGTTACCTGTATTATTTTAGTGTATATGTATGTATTATATTTGTATGTATACTGTCTATACCGGCTACTACAAGCCGGGATCCATCTCTGGGTGAACACAGGCCAACGCCCACAGGCAAACGCCCAGAGATGTTCGCGAGTTAATGCGTAGGATCTGTGGAATATGTGGAAATATAAACTAGGACTATGAAATGCAATTTGCATGGACGGGCTACAAGGCTATTGAATGAAACTAACGGACGTCCGCGTTTACAATAGTTTCAAATTGATAAGCTGGCGGACGGTGACTCTCCTCCCACAAGATGGGGCCCCATAAAGCAGCGCAGTGCCTCGGGCGCAACAGTCAGGAAACACAAGTCTAATGGGGAGGGAGAGTCTTAACACTAGGTTCCTACTGTTCTGATATGTGTGACAAAACTGTTCTGTTATGTGTGACAAAAAAATATACGTAACGTATGAAGGTGAAATTATTATAATTCAAAACATTCAATTTTCATACATATCTAATACGTTCAAAACAGTTTCAGTGAATATATAGTAACAGATATACTATCAGCTGTGCCCATAACTAAAATTGGTTATAAAAACTGATTACAAATTCAAGTATACCTTATATCTTGATATGCTAACTGGGTGTTCCGTACTAATGAATTAGTGGGACACCAATTGGCTCCCGATCCTTTTGTCAACAGGGAGACGGTCTCGAATTTGTTACGGAGTTAAAATTAGTATACTAACATGTTCTTAGAAGTTGTGGAATCAATAATGATGATGATTGATCGGCTCCAGGGATAGTTTGGTTCACGTGTTTCATATGTCTTATGTGGTGCCAAGTATAGCAAAAATAACTATTATAAATAATTACTTAATACATTTAGCAAAATCCGTATATAGTAACAAACTTGAGAAGGGAAGACTTGACTTACAGTAAGATCTTTAGTTTTCACGATACATACATTTAAAAACATTTTTTTTATACATTTTAAAATGAAACTATTAACTGGATTAATCGTGTATATTTAATTTTATACATTTTATTCTTACAATTTTGTTGGAAGATTTTGAGGACTGCATCAGGCTTGTCAAGCGAAATAAAATACGGCTAGAGGATAAAAATATAACTATGGAATATATTGAACTTGAACATGAACATTGCCTCACTTTTGGATATCTAATATTCAATCAGAAATTCTATTTACAAATAGATTGCATTACTATGAGCTTGCTTGTGTCCCCGGTAATAGCAGATATATAAATAGAGAACTTGAAGGAGATGGTTTTGGCTCTGCACTTTGTCTATCTACGATATATAAGGTTAAGGGTTATATAAAGTACATAGATGACACTTTCTTAATTTCACCTACGGACAATATTTAATATATTCTCGAACCACCTTAATAACAATATTCGATTTACAATAGAGTTACAGAATAACTAATAATTCCTTAGCTTTCTTTAATGTTTTAGTCATAACAAATATTAATAGCATATTAGGCAGCACAGTACCCCCGCACACCGATAGATATCTCAATGGTGAATCTCATCATTGCCCTACGCAGTTATCTACCGTTGGCAAATCATTTTTTCCCTTTTTTTGCTCACTACGCACAGCGCAGAGTGAACAAATACTCCGTTCCCCATTAACAGTTCCCTTCTCCACTTTTAGCCCAATTTTTTAGTCGTTGTAAAATTACTACTTCCGAAATATATGCTAAACCACAGATAATAGCTAAACATAAATACATACACTTTTATATATATATATATATATA
>DVQM01001557.1:0-11754 GCA_018231645.1 Heliconius ricini | reverse complement strand
CACGCGCGCCGAGCAGTCGCCCGACGTCGTCACCAGCATGCTGAGGGAACAAAACGACCACGTCGTTAAATTACGTTTTTGTTTTTATTTCTTTTTTTTTAGTCTCACTCTGTATCCTGTTAGGATTAGCAAAATCAATCCAACTAAAAATAGTGGGTTCAATTCCCACTCGAAGGTAATAAATATTTTATAAATATTTCTATTTCCTCAATCTCAGTAACAGTATAAACGGCGTTGAGTTCCACTACCCAAGACTCACTGCTTAGAAAATCAAGCTCCAGAGGCAGAGGGAACATAATGTTAAGCACTATTTTTCCATCTGGCCGTCCTGCAACATATGAGATACAGTGTAAAAATAAATAAAAAAATCTAAATTATTTAAATAGCAATAAACACAAAACTAACGTCGAATCATAGCTGAATTTACACCGCAGTGCATATTTCTTATGCGCCTGCAAATGTTTCCTGGGCACGGGGCGCGGGGGGGACCCCCCGAGGGACCACACATAGCAGTTCCCTTTGTTGTTGACGGCTGCCATCATTTTGCCTTCTGGATCTATTGCTATGTCTTGGATACTCGTTTCAGCTTCGGGTATCTAACGAGGTAGATTTGAAAATATATTAACTATGTAATGATTCATTAACTTAAGATAATATTTGCATTTATTTGTTTGTTAACTTTTTAAGCACTTTTTTTTCTTACCAGAGACAGAAAATTAAGATAATTAATTCCTTCAAGTGGAAATCAAACTTGCAACCATTGTGTTTATAGGTAAACATTGGGCAGCTGCTGCCCCACAACAGCCTCTTGATAATAACCAACAGGCCGTTGTGGAGCAGAGTATTTATTATGTAATAGATTATTAACTTACATATAAACACTATTTTCACAAAGAATTTTGCTATTTTGTAAAGTAAAGTTTACCTGCACCTCTTGGATGGTTTTCAAGATGTGTTACAATTTTTCTTAGTTTGAAATAATTAAAACTTTATATAATGTTAGAAACATATTACTAGCTAACATAAAATAACATGTAGCTTACCAGTTGTTCATTGTGATCAGTCTTCAAATCCCATATATGTATGATACCACTTTGCCCTCCTACCATAATCTGAGATTGGTCAGGATGCAGGACCACTGCATTGACTGGAGCTGGCACTTGAAATATCCGCTGGCACTGGAATGCATGACCCATCCTAAAAAATATTATTAGACTAGTAAAACATGTTTGTTCCAAATTCCAAAGAATTTGAAATAAATTTATAAATGTTTTACACTTTTAAACTGTAATTTACTACAGAAAAAAAGATACCTAGATATAAATCAAAGTTTTTGCTTATAATGGGATTCAAACCTGCAGCTCATGAAAAACATAAAGCGGTAATATGTTCTTATTGAATTAGGCTGAAATAACTAATTATTTTGTTAATGCTACATTCATTTCAATAATAAATCTTTTTAACTTTGTTCTGTACACTGCATAAAAGGGAATCTAGTGTACACCATTCTCCATTTAATTTTTGAGGCATCCTGTGTTGTGTGGCGGAACATTTGTAAGAAAATTTGCTGCCAATTTAGATTTTGAGTGCTATTGTTTACCAAAACCCTGTTATTTCTTGGTAAGAGCACATATATTATCATACATAATCATTTAGAAGCAGGCAGGGGGACTCAATAGCCTTTTTCGTATTTGCGCACGTTTTAGTATAAAAACAGATGGATAAAATATTGACAATGCAAAAATAAAACGAAGCCCGATATTCTGTAAATTGGCAACACTTAGAAAATTTACTATTGTCGATTACAGTGTCTCAGCAGATAACGGGATAATGTAGTACCGCGTATTTTGATTTCACTTCGAGCTGAGTAACTGTAACATCAGATTAACAAATAATTAGTTGTGGAATAAAATTTGGAAGAACTGTTACTCAGTGATATCACACATTGTTGTACATATTAGGTATACTTTTAAGATGAAAATTCTCAATGGTTATATAGCTTATAATTATATATTTTATTCCTTGTTTAATTCAATTTAGATGAATGACGATATATCAAATGGCAGTGATTTTGAATCAGAAGAAGAATATTTTCTAAATGCTAGAGATACCGAAACTGTATCAGACTACAGTTTATCTCCTATTGCAAATAAAAGACCACAAATAAATGTGATCTATGATTCGGAAGAATCAGAGAGTGCTAATTCAAAAGCCTGCACGCTATAAGATATTTAAAGCAGGACTAGTATACTCCTCCTGGCAATGTGTGACACTCTGCCAAAAACAAGTATACTCATCCTTGGCAGTGAAGGGGATAAAGTGGCAACATACCTAATGTCCCATATTCTAGCTGTACAGTCTTCTCCACCTGTGTACATCCATTGACCGTTTTCCTGAAATATTATGAAATGATTATGTTTATACTTTTTAGTTAATTTGAAATATTTTGAGACATTAGGGGAAATTGTTATGAAACTATTATGAATAATAATTCTGGTATATATTTTTGGAAAATTTTATATGTAATACAATCTGAAGCAGTATAAAATTGTTTGTTTCTACATATAGGCAATGAGGACTTAGTACCAATACAGTCAGTTCTCAGCTTTTGACTGGAATTGAGATATTATGTGTTGAATTGCAGCATTCAATACTGCACTTTAACTATAAAAAATTAAGATATGTAATTCCTTAAATGTGGGACACATACCCATTGCATTTACAGAGTCAAATATTGTCCTAAGGGCAATATAAAAAGTTATATTAATAAAATTTATGTGTAAAACTACCTGAAAGCCTACTCTTGATACATTCTTTACAACACCTTCATAGTTTAATACAGGGTCTGGATTAGCACTAGCAAGGTCGTACATTCTTATATGTTGATATCCACAGGCAGCTACCATTTGTCCATTTGGACTTATTTCCAAGTCATTTACTTGCTAAAAATAGATATTTTTGTATGTGAATGTAATACTTATGCATAAATGATAGAAAAGTTACAGGTAATAAGATATATTTGAATAACAGAAAAATTATCTATATTTCTTTAATTAATAATAATAATTTCATAATAATAATTCATAATAATTAATAATAATATAATAGTAGAAAAGTAAAATTACAAATAATAAAATCATAGTATAGGTTACCGAGTCAGGGTGCTGCATTGTGCGTAAACACACCCCACTATGGGCTTGCCATAATTTGATGGTATGATCATATCCTCCTGTTACGAGAGCCACTTGGGAGCCAGCACCCGCGTTTCCTTCCCCAGACATTATTAATTATGATAAGGTCACAGGTCAACTTATTTATTTTTATTATCTAAAACTAAAAGTAAACAATAACAAAATTGAACGAGCACGTTATATATAATTAATATAACATCCTTTCAAATCATTGCCGTTCTATTCGTGGATAGGGGTTTATGTGTTTATATTTAATCTTCTACACATATTTCGCAACAACAAGTATTTTTCATTTACATTAACAAAATTATCAACAAATTCATGCTACGCCAATTGGCATATTTATTTTTAAAAATTTGACATTTTTGACAGACGTTTAAAATTGTTTATGGATGGATAAAAAGTAAACCATGCATAACCAAAAAAATATATAATAATGTTATAAAAAGAAAACTATTATATTAAACTGTGTGTAATAAACACGTTAATCTTTTAACATTTCATTGTTAGCAATTAAGCAAAATATAGACTCTATTAACTATTTAAAAATTATAAATATGTCGTTTCTACGATACCCAATACCAAAAGGTAGAACAGATTGTAGAAACATTATTTTGGTATTGTAGGAACGATGCGGTAATACATTTCTAGACTGAATATTAAGTATTGATTAAAATCGTAAAAAATTTTCAATTTATTATTTGATTGTAGACTTATAGGGTATATGTAATAAATAAATAATGATTTATAGAGCACAATATTTTATCTGTAAAAATTGTCACCATATTGAAATAATACGCAAAATGGCTTTCTATTAATAAGGCATCGTCCACGAGATTAGATGATAGGCATTTTGTGGGATGATATCAACGATTATATAACTGGTTAAGTAAAACAAAAAGCGCATAGAATTTATTAAGCATTTATTTATGAAGTATAATTTTATCAACTAGGATTATTAAAACAACGCCGTCAACGTCTTACGTCACACATAGGCTCGTGACGTAGTAAAAATACGGTTATAAAACGTGCTTTTAAAACAATTATAACTGTACAAAGAATTACATGGCGGTAAAAAGCCAAAATATAAAACAATTAAAAAGAATGAATAAAGACTGGTTAAGAAGAATGAAAAGACAAATTGAAAAATAGAATCTTATATGAAATTACTTTATTGAACATGTAAAATCCGTATTGACATGAGGAATGCTAATTCTCATTTACAAAATAACACAAATGTAAAATTTGAGAGACTAATCACATTGAAAACCTACCTATAACTAACTAAAAATACAACATACACATGAATTTCCTAAATTTAATTTGCTCAGAATGGGCTTAAGGCCCAAGCTGTCCACTCTTAGCTTAAAGTTTGGTACCATTAATAAGCATTGAAATTTACAATGAGAGAGGTAGGTTTAATTAACAATAAGCCGTCACATCATTCATGAAATTGTCTCTAATTTTACATGTTGACATGATCCCATCAAAACTATCATGTCCAAAGAGCAAATTATAATTAGCGTAAATTAAACTTATGGCATATCAAATTTAAAGCACAGCTTTACGGCAAAAAAATGTGGTAGACATACAGTTTTGATAAAACCATTTGAGGTACATTTCAAAGGTGAGCATCCAGTAGTCACAGCGAACTTAACGAGGGAGGGCTAACTGTACAATTCCCCAGTGAATACATGCTAACACTTAAACATTATTTTTTTTTCAAGGCTTAGAAACCTAGAGACCCTAGCCTGTGGTGAAACTTTCCAAATTCTGCAATCTTCTAACCTATCAACTACTCAATACTTCAAAGTAAATTAGTAAATAACACCTGTCATTAAATAATCAACAATTTAATTATAATGTCGACCAAAAATTCTTTATAAATACAATAATAAATGTGTAATTAATTATTCTTTGAATTATTTTTTTCTAATACTCGTATAAAAATTAAAGACAATGCAATACAGACTTTGGAAAGTCAGTCCCATTTTACTTTGCAATAAATTAAGTCCAAGTAAATTATTCAATATGAACAGAATGCCTATAGATTGGGAGATCATTCGCTTTCTTCCTCTTCCTCCTCACCACCATCTTCATCATCAGACTCATCCTTCTTCTTCTTTGACTTCTAAATAATAAAATATTAAGTGTAATTAGTTTGTATATCAAACAATGACATTAAGAGATATATACAAATTATATTCATTAGAACGAAAATAATGCAGATACATACAGCTGGTGCCGCCTTTTTGCCCTTCTTTCCTCTCTTTTGTGCCTTTTTACCACCACCTTCTCCACCACCTCCATTAGCGTTATATGACTCTAAGTCTTTTGTATATTGTTCCTTGGCTTTCGCCGCCTTCTCCTCCCAAACCTTAACAAAAAAATAAATAGAATAATGAACCATGAATAATAATAATCAAAAAAATATTTATATTAGTTTATACAATCAAATACTAACACTTTTGTCTTTCATGCCTCTCCATATTTCACCTCCCTTTTTGGCTATTTCGGTTACTTTAAGACCGGGATTATCGGCCTTTATTTGTTCTCTTGCACTGTTTAGCCAAAGCATATATGCTGACATAGGACGCTTCGGCTTGTCCGTCATCTTAACTTTTTTCCTAAAAGCAAATAAAATGTTATTAGGCAAAAATAAATAAAAAGCAGGTTAAGCATCGCAACGCTAATAGATTTCATGGTAACGTGCTTCCACGCGACCACGGTACGTTCCAAGGAAATCATTTTGGCGGGAAACACATTTACGGCATCGTACTAAGAAAATATTAACTTAAATAACACAATAATCATTAAACGCATCAAATCGCATTAATATCAAAGTAAAATCACATAGTTTTAATGAAATAATCGATTAAATTAGTTATCGCCCCTTATAACGAGTTCACTGGCCTATACTCGAGTCGAACGAGCCATTTTGTTTTCTCATATTGTGTTGAAAATACGCATTATCTAAAGATGACATAATTACCAAATGAATCTAAACTTAATAAACTGTAATTTGTAGAAGAACTGTTTTAGTCGTTCAATGGAAAAGATTCGAGAAATTAATTATTTAAAATAGGGCGTCCTTATACCCACGCGTACTAAGGAAAGTACGACGAAGCCTATGGCCATGTTTGACACGGAATTCCAACGTGGATTAAAACATATTCGAATGAATAATACACTTATAATCAAAATTAAACACATAAAAACACTTTACAATTATTAGAAAATTGATTAGACTTACCTTATGGCAAAAATTTTGAAATGATTTTTGAACTGGTACACAACCAAACTGCAGACGTAGAGAACCAGAAGAAAATGTATGGAGCTCGAAGCAATGTTCCCAGAGCAAGCTAGCTTGGGTTCGTCTCGCGTCGCTACCGAGGCGCCCTCTACGTGTCTCGCTATTGGCCGGCCCGCGCAGGTTAGCCAACTGCAGGAAGCGATATCAGCAACTCGCACTACGTATATCCGTGACGTCCTCAATATGTCACACAAACGAATTTATACCGTAAAACACCTTCACAAAGCTTACTTCTGAATAATCGTTTGAGCTCAGTACAAATTAATCAAAAAAGGTTTTTGATAATTTATAAAGAAAATAAGTTAAAATATACAAAAATAACTTACCAGTATAGTAGCTAATATAAAAACAAATATTTTTTTATATCATTTTTAAAAAAATAATTTAATAAGTATGTCAAAAAGTGGCCCAATCCTCTTTTAGGTTTCCCTTATGAGAGTCTAACAAAATACATCGCGCCGGATTTTAAATGCCGCCAACGTTCATTTCGAAAATGTAAAAAGCGCGGCAAACGTGAGCTAGAAAGGGATGCCAATAAAATATAACGTTTGAGATCGCGTTTGTTTACGATTTGATATTTTGAAGGAACTTGAGAAATAGTTTTTATCTCTTAATAAATAAGGGTGTAGTACTTAAGATGTGAGCCATAAAATACATTCTACGATTTTATAACAATAACAACAAAACACTGGTAAAGCTAAGCAAATCTTCAACATTCAATATGAAACTTTCGAATCAATCTAAATAATATGTTAACTAATACTTTGTATCATCAAAACAAGGACAAAATATCGATTAAACGAGCCTTAATTTTGATAGTTACCACGCAATAATTAAATAATAATTCCTATTTAACAGATCTAACTAATGACTATTACATAAAAGTGAAAGTTGTAACAATAAAATAAATCAATTCATCATCTAAATCTTAGTATCATTTAAGTTCTAGTTCACAAATTAGTAATTTACGAAGGTTCATATGTATTCTTCTAATTTGTATTTATTTAATTTCATATAATATTTACCAATGAAACCTATTACCGTGTTAAAATGAAATTCAACTCTACATTTCTATTATCTCTACAAAATGGTATAGATAAATATCGTAGATATTTACACTATATAAAATCTTAACAAATTTGTTCGGCTAATGCTATTGGACATTCCAATATTACGAATGCAGAAAACAGATAGTATAAAATAGTTTTAGCGTTTTCCAAAAATCTTATATTAACAATAACAAGTTCCTAAGTAAATATGATGTTCACATTTTAATTTTTAATATGTAAAAATAAAAGTTAAATATAAGTAAAATAAATTCTAATTCTAGTACACAGTTCTAATTTATAACTTTAATATTTATTTAAAGGATCATTGCTCTTTAATTTAAAAAGAGCAAAGATTAAAATAAAACTAAAGACGTTAAACGAAACACTATTCTTATTATTCAGTTACAAAAAAAGAAAGGCAAAATTTTGTTTAACCTACAATTTATTTTGTGAAGAGAAGCGATACTACAAGGGAATTTTAACCGTTATATGGCGGCTGATGCTATGCTACGCCACAACGCCTTCAAAGTTTTTTTTACATTTATCGTTTCGTTATCGAATAGGGCATTTTGATAATATTATTTTTACAATATAACACATGCATTCTACCCAACTTAGTTTAGCTTTCATAGCTTTGTACTGGTTATATTAGTATTTTTGAAGAGATGCATTAATCCGCGACTAGCCGAAAATATCGTGTAACAATCATATTTTTTCTAATTTGGACAAAGCTGGAATGAAAGTTACTTAAATAAAAAGAATAAAATAAAAAATCATTCAAGAGACCGGTCTAGTTCAAATTTAACGATTTGAAACTTTCACTTCCTCAATATTCGCCAATATGGAAAATATATACATAATTTTACTTAAGTGTAAAGAAATTGATAAAAATATATACTATTCCAAGCTTATAATTCTTGGTATTTTTTATTTTAACTTTTATTTTTTCAACGATATTATTTAAAAATATTCATATTATAATTTGTTTAGTAAATGATTTAGGTATTTTAACAACAAGCTGTCATTTTCAGCTTATTAACTCAACGGCGTTACTTAACCTATGTAAATAAAAAATAATTTGTTAACAAGGCAACCCATTAAAGCTACATTACCGTTAGATAGGAAGAACCCAGGTAAATGTTTTTTACTTTGACTTAATGACGGATGTCAAATTAAAATTACAAAGTTATATTTTAGTTATTATAATAGGTTGTATTAATTTAATCAATGAATTTGAGACCGTCGTGGCACAGTTACGCGACAGTGTGGCTGTAACGCGACGGTTGTGGTTACGAGTCCCACTCGGGAGAATGAATTGTTATTTATAACTTAACTTAGCTTCACGATTTATCCCTAGCGGGGTAGTCAGAGAGAACGGAGCGCCAAACGGTACGGTATGGTACAAAGGGAAAAGCGCGCACGGCGTTGAGTTTTGCAAATCAACACACAATGCTTTGAATATCATAACACTAGGTTCCCACTGTCTACTCTGCGGGATACAAGCTGCTAAAAGCTGAAGCTTCTGCAAAAGCGGGACATAAAAAAAAATAAACAGTATTTAATTTATTATTTAACTATTTATTTAAGTATTAAAAAAAAAGCTTCCAATAGCGATAGATATAAATATAAAATGCTTGTCAATATACATAAGTTTAAATGATATTGTTTTGGATGTAAGGCAGTTAAGTCTTCAGAGTAGTTATACGTAACTTACGAATATTACTTATTTGTATTTCTAAGAAATTTTTAGTATCTAGTAATAAATTGAAGAGAAAAAATGTTTCTTAGAGTATATGGAACATTCCATGAAAAGCGGGACTATGCCTGTCCCCATCGACTTTCAATTTTCGGGTTAAAAATCGGTACATCCCGTGAAAATCGAGACGTTTGGCTACTCTGCGTAGGCTACAATTTATGTAAAGATTTTGTATAATTTGGCAAGGTATATTATCAATAAGTTCAAGCAATTTTATTTTATAAATATTTTTTTAACATTTTATATATAAAGTATACCTATAAGAGAATATAAGGTTTGCGATGGTCAATGGCACACACGAATAAAAAAATAAGCGTCGAAATTCAATTGTTTTTTAATATTATGATGATTCAGATAAAAGATCATAATCTATTGTTATATATAAGGATTCATAAATTTCTACACCCCAGTAAGTATATCTATTAAATTACTTCCCAGGAAGACAAGTTATTGACCACCATTTTACTTTTATAATAAATGTTATCATTTGAATTTGAAAAATATAATAAAGGAAGTCGTTAAAACTTCTTCCCATGATTGCACCAAGAAACTATGTCATAACGTCGATTAAAAAAAGTGCATTGCATTAAATGCACCACATTTTAATAATAATGGCCAACTACAACTATTGTACTATTGTAAACAATTTTACCCTTCGAAGAAAAAGGGCGCGCGGTGGCATCTGTTAGACACTTTCGCGCCCATTTTGCACGCCTTGTTCCGATTTTCGACAGTAGAAAAGATTTTATTTTAAAGTTACACGATCTTTCGAAATGGAATATATATGTTTTTAATGGATTAAAGCCGGCCGTGGCGCAGGGGCATAAATGTGTGAGTGTAAACGTCTGGTTGTGGGTTCGATTCTCACTTTAGGAAATTAAATATTTCATATTTTCATTTTCTTGGCTCTGGTATCGAGTTAAATTTCGCCACGCAACATACAATGCCTCCGGAATTAGGCGAAAAGTGGGGAACGGAGTACCTTAGCACTAGGTTCCCTTTGCCTGTGGTGTGCGGAATACAACGTGAACCTAATTTATTTATTATTATTTTATTTTTAATAATGCAGACTAAAGAATTAGTTTGAATTTACTTCGATATCCTATGGTCAAGCTACATAAAAGTTTATATAATTTTACTGCCTGGCTCCATATACGACATGGTTGTTCATAATATCAATGATATCTTATCCTGATTGAATTACAAAAAATATGGTATGGTTTCGATACTAAATTGGAGAGTAAGAAAATGTCACAATTCTCTCGAGCCCTGTCAAGGTTGCAATGGGTCCTGAATTTTTGTTTAAGTTACTTCTTTGTAAATTATATAATCCGTACGAAAAAAGATCGTTCCATAACTGTTCAAGTTAAAACAATTAAAAACATCTCAACTGTAAAACGTTACAAAAAGGCATTCGTTATTAAGCCATACAATTTTTTAAGGGATATTTTTTTTTGCTAAAAATAATAAAATTGCATAAATGTGATTTATTTGACGTTTTCTTTTAAAAAAGAATATTCTAATAAGAGTACGAGTCGAATACTTGTTTAATTTGAATACAAAATTACATTTAGGTATGATATATTCTATTTAATTCTATTTTATATTGGACTTCGATTTTATGAAATGCAGTATGATGTTTGCCATGTCGTTGATAAGTGATAGCTTCAATATTTCTGTTCCTTCATTCTCTTAAATTGTTAATAGAAAGTTATTTTCTCAAGCAAATGTTCATAAATATTTTATAAACAATTTAGTTGGTATTTTTTAACTCCATTAGGATTAAATTTAAAAAGTACTCGTTTTTTAAATACCTAATAGATTTTTTTATATATGATAAATAAAACTAAAAATTAAAAATATGAAAAATCAGCATGGTAATAATTAAATTCTGTGTATAGTCATCCATTAGCATGATCTTTATTTTGTACTTAATATAACAAATCTTAAAACATATCACATTAACACCTAAGACCACATTTACACAACAATGCATATACATTTCTAATATCAATTATGGCCGTGTCACATGTGCTACCTCAAATGCCAGATATTAGGGTCAATCCACACTATAGTTCCGGCCACAGTTCGTTCTCAATTTGGTGAGATATTCTTATAAGGAAACAATGAGAACATTCACACTATTAACAGTCAAGTTCCTCTCATTTTTTTCATCTCTCATCTCACATATAAGAATACTTCACCCGACTGAGATCAGACCAAGAACGAACTGTGACCGGCACTTAATATGGATTGACCCTTAGTAAATGTTAATAGTATTTAACAAGCAGATAACATTTTTATATTTACAAGAGGTTTTTTTTTTAAATTGAAAAAGTTAGAAAATTAATGACCACCGTTTCGTTTGTGTATTTACACAAACAAAACGGTGTTCAGCTTCACGCTGTATCCCGCACACAGCAGGGTAGGCAGAGGGAACCTAGT
>DVQM01001556.1:0-11754 GCA_018231645.1 Heliconius ricini | reverse complement strand
CGAGTATATAAAATAGCCACTATATTATATAATATATTACAGAGCTATATATTTTTCACTCTGTTCCTCACGCACCGCCTAATTTTCGAGACATTGTGCGACAAGTAACGAAACTCAACGCCGCGTTGTCTTTTTAGCAGAGCGAAGAAATGAAAAACAAATTCTCCTCAGTGGGAATAGAATGTCACAATCATCGTGCGTACAATTTGCCGTAAACACTACGTTGGCGGGGTGCAACGACGATCTATGCACTATAGTACAGTACTTACCTGTCCGTCCCCGCACGGCGAGCCCTCGGCCGCGGGTCGGTACGCCACGCAGTATCCGCTTGCTGCGTCGAAGCAGAACAGTTGCGCGCACACCCGCTCGTCCTTGAAACATGCGCTGGGGGCAAATGTTTTCTTTTATTATATTTTATTCTTTTTACATATCAAGAATAAACTGTTAAGGATATTTTTAGGTCATATTTTCACAAATGATTTGGATTTTGAAGATGATTGATTTTTAAAGTTCTTCTTATTTGCGTTTGCGTATAATAAGCATTCTTCCTATTAAAAACTAAAAATAGTTTTAATATGCTGATGTTATTATATTTCAAAAATGCAATAAGTAATGTAATATTTTGGTCTTTAATATGGATCTCATTTGGTAAACAATAGCAAAATTACCTGAATACGTATAAACACTTACCTCGTTCCTCTATCTTTCCTACATTGCGCATCTAAAGTAAGAAGCCTACCAGGCAGTACTCGCGGTAACGAGTCATCTTCGTGAGGTGAATTGTATAAACACGTTGCAGTGTCACCACTGAAATATTTATTATATTATAGAAATTTCAACATTATTATAATATAATAAAAAATAATATATTTGGCGCCCAATGTGGGACAATAAATGCGTTTAAGACGAAAATTATGGTATGAAACAATAAAAAAACTCTTAAAAGTTATTAAAAAACTAACTAAAATTTAAAATATTTTACATCACTTAGAAAAGAATACTTGTATTTCGTAAATAATCAAAAAGTAATAATATTAGTGAACATACTTTAAAAAGTGATGGAAGCTCTGCACACTGCAAGGGGACCATCTGAATCCTTTTTCTGTGTGTCTTAAGTCTGACATAATAAATCCGTCTTCCCATCTACACTTTTCCGCCCCTGGACCTCCTAGATATGAGGGTGGGGGACTGCCGTCGTGTACTGCTCCTAACCTAAAATTGTTATTGATATCATTTTTTTTCTGTTTTTTTTTTCATTATAAAGAAAGTTTCACCGTAACAAGAAATAATTTTCCACTACATTTTTATACTTTTTAAACAGAGCGTTCTACCTTTATGCTACTTCTACTTCTCTTTAGCTAAAATGGTAATTTTTGTTTAATAAAAACTATTTTTTTTAAATGTTATCTATAATTGAAAAATACTTACAAATGTCCAACTTCATGTGCGGCAACAATGATACCAGAAAAACCACCAGTGTCTTCAATAATAGCAACTGAGTTGACTTTTTCCAATCGTTTGTTCACCACGCATGCACCTCCGACGTACGCGAATCCTATTAGTGAATATATTATATAAAACTTACCTTGTTACGGTACAGTCTACGAGTCGAGACCACCCTGAAGTTAAATTTAGATGGCAGATTTGATTTTAGGATCCTTTTTTACTTTTAATTATTTTTTCCCCTAATGAATAATCCGCAAAACTTCAGAGAGCCTATCCTCAGGGCAGCCACGACTCATCGACCGTACTACCAATAAAAAATATATTTTAATGAAAACGAGGCTAGACAAAGAAATCGAAATTGTCTATGGTAGAAGGTGAATTATGTACTTACACTGAATGAAATCTACAATATGACATGGAACAGTAAAGGTAAGAAAAGGTTTGGTACTCACGTGAGACGTTCAGGTGACTTGGAAAGTTGCGCAAATAAAGCATTTATAAGTTAGAAAATTAAGGGAACCCATGCTGTTAGTTATAAATGCGTGTACTTAACTTAGGAAATTAGTAAAATTAAAAAATAATAATAAACTATAATATAAAATTCATAATATTAGGAATGTGTATATAAAAACAATATAAATTGTATAAGGGTACCTTTAACACTTAAAATAAATAGTAGCATGCAATTTCCTTAAATGACTTAATCGATCGAATTGAATATTTATGTCCGTATTTAATAGCAGAGTTTGGTAGATACGTAATAGGCAGGTTAGTTTATTTTACGACGTCCTCGTGTCATTTATGTAAGGTAGGGCCAACTGGTCCTCTGACCTTACGCAACTTTCTTGTTAATGCAAGAAGATGTACTAGAGGCCTTTTGAAAGGTTCAACTCGAAAAGCCAATCATTGTGTTGAAATGAAGTTTAAACATAACGAAATTATGAGCGGTAATATATTAAAGCAACACTTTAAATACTACGTTTATTTTATGTTGATAAGTAAGGAATCCATCGCATGCTTTACGAAACACCAATTGGTAATGTTGGGCATGTGAATCATAAAGTTGAAGGTCTCCAGAAAAAGATTTTGAGGTTTATGATTTTGTGATCTAAGTGACAGATTATACAATGACTAAACTACGTAGAGTAGAGAGCTCTTGTTCTATATACATGGCGTGGAAGATATGAGAAGGTAGATTATTCACAAAGTGCTTATGATCACGGGTACCAGGGTCAAGGCAAAGGAATGTGATTCCAGTGAAATTTCATATACAAGGTGAGGGACTAAGTAGATGACAAAAGGCGTGCTTGGGAGAACAATTATAGACACGCCTACCTGCAGTCCCTCTATTGCACGCATCGTTTGCATACTGTCTTCTGCACATGTCTAGTCTGAAAGCCATTGAAATAAAAACCTGAATAAAATTCTTCATAACGTATTATTACTTTCCTTCGGAGCTTCAGCTGTATATCAAAAACAGTACTTATTATTTTATAAAAAGGCAGATTAATAACGATAGCACTCGATCGTTACCTACTGTTCCCCGTAACCGAAACCAAATGTCAAAACCATAGATAATGCCTATGACGTCACATTCAGCGCCATTACCAAATCCCGTACCGCAAACATTAAAATTAAATCAAGCCGAATTATTTCACTCGAAAGCCTCTGTTAATGCTGAGTATGTCAACACCACTCGCGACCTCTTAGAGGTTTTTTTTGTAAACAAATTACCAGCGGTGCCTTTAGTACAGCGACCACCCTTGCGCCGTCGGCACATGTCATACCTGTTGAAATTAGTTTTCGTATCTTCATTGATCATTCAGCACATTAAAAATTATTAATTATAAATATTAATATTTAGCAACATTTTGAGAACAATATTTTTATGTTATAATAAAATTGTAATTTTAAAAAAGAAATAATGGCGCCAAATTACAAAACATAATAAAGATAATAAAATTATACTTACCATTCTACAAATTTATCCTTATTGACAGTACTATACAAAGTACAGACAAACATAGAATATTAGTAACAGATATTACTTTGTACTTCTTTTCTATTTTATTGTTGTCTTAAAGTCATAAAATCATATTATTTTAATAACATAAAATTTTATGAATATTGCAGTTAGATTTTACCGTGATTAAATATGTTAATTATGTCAATTAAATACGATTTATGCGAATTAAGTTAAATTTCCAATAATATTGTAACATTAATTATTAATATCAAAAACTTAAAAAAAAATAGAATAGACGGGTAAGTCGTGAGTTTTAAAAAAATTAATTATAAATGAAAACACATGATAATTGAGTATTTAAATATTTTACAGGATTATTCCTAGATTTGTTTGTAGTGTTAAGAAAACTAAAGTTACAACTTTTGGTTGACTTACTTGGTTATGGCGACAGCTATATCGTAAACGGGCAACCGTCTTTCCCTGAATAAATATTTGCCCATGTCGGTTAACGCGGCCGCTGAGTCTATCGCGTCTCGTCCTACACGGTTCCTTTCTAGATACGGTGTCGCATCTCGACCCTGAAATTATAATTCGTGAAATGATAAATTACACTTAAATTAGTTAATTCCAGATTTATTAAACGACAACGAACGAACTGCTGCTTGAAATGTGAATGTTCAGTAAAATAATTCGTTTTAGCTTTATCTATAATATGTGAAATATGAATACAAAAAAAAATGGTAGTGTTACATACTAGATCTATATCTATGATAAATTGTATCTTTTTTGTCCGTTACTAAAAAATGTCTTGCCACTTATGAATCATCCAAAAAAAGTATGAAAAATTTTGGGACGAAAAATTGCTGAGATATATTTTAAACAAAAAAAATGATTATTAATTCTATATCTAGTTACCTGGATAGTACTTATAAGTTAAAATAATTAAAAATATGTATTTAAGTGCAAAGGTTGTAATATTAATACGTCATACGTCACAATCATAATCATTACTAAATAAAGGACAAAAACTCCTAAGACATTAATTTTCTATGTTTCTTCGAAACATTAAATTTAGACATAAGCGAAGCCAATATTAGGTACATCTTCGAACAAAAATTGTTTGAAAGTTGTCACACCGGTGACATTTGCAAACCGCGACTACCAATCAAGTATATATAATAAATAAAAATCAAGCGCAATTAACATAATTGGATGAAATGGTTTATAATCAGTAGTTTTCGTACAAACTATATAAGTATTTTAGGTATGATAGTTGACTCACGTTTCGAAGGTAAATATCAAACCTGATCTTTACTTTAAACAGCCCTAACCTTGAACTATTGAAATTTGTGCCAATTGGCCAACATACGCCAACCCGCGCAAATTTCTTGTAATCGTATCATTATCCACCACATTTAACACAGTTTTGTATTGCATTGGAAGAGTTGGGCCAAGAATAATAGCAGATGAAGCAAAAATTCGTCGACAATTGTAAAAATTGAATAAAAACATCATTACTATAAAATAATTAAAATTACCGAAAATGTAAATGTCAATAATGTATCGAAAAATATTATTGTTAGTGATACATGAAAATAAACCTTATCTTATTTATTTAAAATGGACTGCGACAAAACTGTTTGGCTACTATTTAAATTACAAATTAAGTTCTTATAACATGTATAGGTCCTATTAACCTGTCAGAACAAAGAATCTACCAGCCTAATGAACTATCGCATTGTATATTCAATAGATTATAATAAATCTATTTTAGTCACAGCAAACGGCAAAATAAAAGAAATACGCAAAATATAAAGATTTATTATTATTTTTTGTTAAAACGATTTCCAATAACATGTAAAAATCAAATTTATTAAAAACCAAGTATGATTCAAACGTAACGCCATTTCTCATTAATATTGCAGGTGTTGCTAATTTATACAAATTAATTCTGTTTTTTGTTAACAACCAAATCTGGTTTGGGCAATATTCTTTCATCTATTTTATTTTATCAACCATTCGTTTATAATATAAAAGACTTGTGAAAATGTTTTTAGTTAAGAAATAATTAGTTTACCTTATTTATGATTAATATAAAAAAAATCTGTGACATAAATAAACAATTCCTTAGCTTATTGATTGATTTGCTCGGTGGGGATTTGCGATTAAATTAAGAAAATAAAATAAAAATATAAATATTATGAATATTGATTATATATATTTTTATTATTTTAAATAATAGATTTTAGATATTGCTTAATAGCCTTCTAGGCTGAACGTACATTGTAAATCTACATCTTAAGAAAATAAAAAAAGCGCGGCAAATTTGTATCATCTGTCACATTGTTACAATAATTAATAAGATATTAATTTAATCAAGTGGTAATTTATAAAATGGCTAGTGACGCTGTATTTAAATATTTAACTGACACAAATAGGCCATATTCTTGCTCTGACGTAACAGTAAATTTAAGAGGTACTTATACTAAAAATGCAGTTCAGAAAGCTCTAGATGCGATGAGTGAAGCGGGCAAAATACGATGTAAACTTTACGGAAAGCAAAAAGTATATGCTGCCTTGCAAGCGGATGATGTGGACGATGCTAGCGATAATGAAGGTAACCTAATCTAATAATTATTTTATATAAATAATATTTTGAAATTACTTAAGTGCAGGGACGTGACGGATAAATACTTTGAAATCTGATTGGCATTAAGTTAGGGCTGTTTGTTTAAATTTAAAAAAAGTAATATTTCCGAATAATGTAGAATAATTACTGAGTTAGCGTAAATCTTTTATACTAGAAATAACTAACTAGCAGTATATAAAATTTATTTATTTAAAACTTTTGTTGCGATTACAAGTTTCTAAAATACAAAATTAATATATGAAAGCTACTGAAAAATAAATATGAAAAGTAACAAAAAAACTATTGTTACTAACAAAATGTTAAACTGCTAAGCTTACAAATATGTAATATTATTTACAGATTACGACACTAAAATAGGAAGTCTCACAAATACGTTAAATGAAAAAAGAATTGAATTAAAAACAGCCGAGACTAATCTCAAAAACCTCATATCCGCACCTACAAATGACTCCACACGATCACAGATTGACGAATTAAAAAATAAAATTGGCAAAATCGAAAACAAATTGCGTGATCTCCATGATACTACTGAAGTGGTTAGCGTCGAGGATAAAAAACTTATTTTAAATGAACACGAACGTATTTATAAAGAATATAGGTAGGTAGCTGTGAGCTGTGGTGTTAAATATCATATTTATTTTATAAGGTGGCTCGTAACATAGAGCATAAGTAACAAACAATATTTTTATCTTTTCATAATTTTATTCATTGGACTATAATAATTATTTGGTAGTAATTAATTAAATTAGACGAATTAGACGTAATTCACAATCATCGCGCAATAAGTATAAATTTTGAGCAAATACAGTGGTTTTGTGTTCAATCTGAAATCCATATTAAAAAATTGTATTTTTAATATAAATATTTTAAATGGATTGCTCTATAGGAGTCTGCTAAAAGTACTCAATGTTTACAACAGGTGGAAAGAAAAAAAATAATATGTGGATCATATGTTAACAATTTCAATTTCAATATTTCACATAATAAAAAATCGTTTTTGATTGTTAACATATGATTATTTACTTTGTTTAGTGTTTTTTTAATCATTTTATTATTTTCGCTATTGTAATGGATTGATATTTAGCAGGGAAGGCAGATGATGCCTCCTTTCCGTCGACTTCTGGAGGCTTTGCGTGTTGAGTGGAAAAACTAAACGCCACGCTTTGTCTTAGTCTTAACACTAGAGGGAAGAACTTAAAATATGAAATATTTCATGTCCTTTAGAGGGTATAGAACCCACAATCGATCGCGTTAACAGTCACACGTGTGCCCCTGTGCCACCCTGGATGGACACATGGATAATATACGTTGAATTATGTGAATATTTAAGAAAACGCAAGAGAATATGTTCAGACATGCTCGATGCCGTATTAGAAGGCTATCCCAAGTCAAAGAAGAACTTTCTCGACGACCATTGTATAGAGACCGACGAAATGGTTAACTTTAAGCTCGCGTCAAACGAATAAAACACAATAGCTAATTACAGATTTGTTATTTTATCGTAAATAAATAAAAAATCATAAAAGTCGCATTTAAATATTAATTTAGGAATACTTTAAGTAGTTTGATTGGTTTCCGAATTTTATTGACTATAAAAATATTTTTGTCGCAAATAAACTTGTCTGCATCGAACATTCGTCATTTGCAGATTAAAGATGTAAAATTATACGACATGAATAACTTTTTACGTTTTTTATGTATAAATAAGAGGTTCCGTATTGTTTTTTTGTTGATAATAAGATACAATTATTCAATATATTAAAGATTAAAATTTCCCGAAAGCTTTATCTTTATGTTAAACATAATATTTTAATGTTATTTTAAATATTTCCCTAACAAAAAAGGTATTACACGTTATTATAAGAAATTATAAATTTAAAGAAAAACCACTAAGCTATCGTCAGTTCGAAACTATCGTGGTGAAGTGGAACAGCGAGTATAAACGCGATGAGGTTCGATCCCAAGTCGAGGGTATGGCATTTTACATATATCCGCTCTGTTAACAAAACGCGGCGTTGAGTTCTTTCTCTGCACTTTTTGATAGAATATGGACAACGGAATGCTATATATATAAAATATAAAAACTGATATTTTAATACAAAATATACTAATTGAACACTTACCCGAGATATAATAATACCGGCAATTGATATCCTTATTCTGGGTCCTTTCAATAACTTATATCTCAGATCGACGCCGTTCCAGAAGGAAACGAAATATCTTTTGATTTGTAAATTATCTCCTCCGTGCAATCTGTTGTGGAATAAAATTATTTGTTATATATAGTTTGTTCATGAATTACTGTTGTTTTATTTATATACAGTACATCAAATGCGACCATTGGATTGTACACTAGATTATTATGAGTCCCTGGAAAATGATTATATTGAAATTATGTACATTTTAAATTATTTATTTCTTCATTTTGGCCAATCGAATGACATGAATTGACAATGAATTGTAAAGATATACTATTTGCCTATAAAAGGGTGTAACTCGATCGGATCAACGGTGGTCTATGAGTAGGGCACCTCAATACTTATCCATTTCAAACCTATTTATGTTCAACGATTTTCACTAATTCAATACATATTTGGTAGTTTGAAGTGAATATTGGGCGGTGCTTAATAATAACTGTGACAGGCTCTAAAAATGTAGATTCAAAAAAAAATATTCTTTAATGCTATCTCAATGAATCTTTTAGAGCATATTTTTATACGTTTTTTTGACTATTCAGCTTACATTTGAAGGGGACTGACTTACTTTGAAGGGGACAAGATAGTTACTGATGAATGAATAAATACGAGTTTATACGAGGTATAAACCTCGTATAAACTCGTCTTTTTTTCTAAAGCCTGGGCTACGCTAATATCAAAACATTTGTACTCTAAAGAAAATAAAAAAAAATAAGGTAAATACATAAAGAAATTAATTTAAATGTAGTCAATTCTCGTAATAAGAATAACAATAATTTACGATTTCATGATTCAAGTACATTTCTTAATATTTGGTCATTGGCGTTTGTCGACTTTTAAAGATTATTCTACACAAATACCAATAGTTTTTATAATTATCTATGGAAATTAATCACTACTGCTTTTTTGGCACAGCCCCTGAAAGGTTTTGATAAAATTTTGCTTTTTAAAAATCTTCAAAAAATCACAAAATCAATATATATAGGGGTGAAATGGATAGGTACTGAGGTCCCCTACCCATAGACCCTGTATCGTGTTACACGCTGCATATATATAGGATTTAGAACAACAAGTTATAGCGTACGTTTATGTGAATACTGTATTTAAAAATAAGAGTAATCTAAATACCTGTAACCATCATAGTCTACTATCACAAGGATTTCTGGGTATATCACATATGGTGCTTCACGCCTCTGTCTGCTGTGGGATTCGGTCGATCTTTTCCGCCTGAACCTTTTGCCAATGTGGTCTGGTTCCATGAAAGCTGAAATAAAAAAAACAAAGCTTTAGTATTATTTACATTATGCACATATACATATATAGCACAGTTTATTTTAATATATAGTATATACATTATGCGTATACAATATACTTATTTCACATAACTCATAAAAACACACATTATCACGTTTTTTTAATCATAGATAGAGCTAAGTTTTTAATTTTTTTTTGAAAAACAAGACCTTCGTTTTTTTCTAAATTATATATTAAAACTTAGAATATTTCAAAAATGTCAATTTTCGAGCTAGGTTATTTTTATTCTTTAGATACATACAGACGACAGTTTAGTTTGATGTTTTTGATAAAATTACTATACATTGAAATAGTATCTGTAAAATGTCCAAGGTTTTTATACAATACATCGAGTTTTAAATAAATAAAAAGTACCGATATCGTTATGTAGATTTCGTATGATTAGGAAACACATATACTTATTATGTTAATATGCCTTTTATTTTTACGAAAGCTAACGTAACACGATCTCGCTTTACCAACCAATACAAATAAATTATTTTTCTTTTTTAAATAAAAACATGAGCTATATGCGTCAATTTTAAAAGGTATAATTTCAAATAGGCAATAATCAAAGGCAGTGAATTATTCTCTAATATCTTAAATTAACAGTTTGAATGTGGAGATTTGTCACAAATAGTCTATATTTTATCGAATTTATAATTACTAAGCAAATAAAATATGTTAGGAGGCTCTAATTTTTTCAAAATGCATATTGCAATAAATGAGACAAAATATTCCAGAATTCCTAATTGTTAAATAAATAATTATAATTAATGCAAATCATTAGCATACAAAAATCACTGTAAGCTTAATCTTGTAACTGGCAACGAATAAAAAAATAAATAATTTACAATAAATATGTGGCGTCTGCACTTTATAATAACAGATAATAGATAACGAATGACATTTTTTTTTTATTTTAGGCAAATGTTATATCTAATATTTCTTTTCAAATAATACTATAACTGTATTTCATCTTTTATCATAACTTATATTTATTTATATACTATTAAAGGCTTTTTAGACGATTGTATGAATTTTATATGATTAAAACTTAATGTATATTAACTGTTTATAAAAAGAAAGAAAATCTAACTAGATATCTATCATTTATATATGGAATTACACACAATTCAAAACATTTGTTATGTTTATAAAGTGTATAATCGATTTGACATAATAAACAGGTAATTATAATAATATTTTCATTAAATATCATATTGCTAACATATTTTAAAATCATAATGATAGTAAGGGCCATTGAATGTTTAATTTATGGAAAGTGTTCAATGGATACACGTGATAATACCTAGCACGTGTACATTTTTATTTACAATTTCTTAATATATTAGGTACTATATATACTGTAAGTAACCTATCATTTTCAACTTATTTTTCCAATTATTATTTACATCTATAGGTATTATTATTCCTATACATCCCTTATTGTTTTCTTCTATTGTTTAGTATACTATTCCTAGTGGCCTTTATAGTGAGTGTCTTTAAGTTTTGTGGGACGCCGAGCGAGATAATATCTGTTCTTGACGTAGTCATCTTTTGTGCCAAACGAGTGTCAAAAAATGAATTCTACGAGGTCTCCTAGACACGGACATCAGCTTCATTTCTGTAGGCTACGTTTTACTCAAGAACTTGCTACTTGGAGAGGCAGTGGATTCTCCATTGAAACGTAAAGCAGCTGCAGCTGCAGTAAAACTATGATTTCCTCTCTACAGATTAGGACGATGTGAAAATTTGAGGCTCGTGGAATGTAAGGCTGGTGACAGGTAACTTGGCGGTTGTGGGTTCGATTACCATTCGAAGAAATTATTATTTTATTTCCTCGCTCTATTAGACAACAAAGCATATCGTGCTGCAACTTCTTACCACAAAAACAAAGTGCGAAGTGGAGTTCCACCACTCAACACGTAATGTACCAAAAATTGGAGAGAAAGTGGAGAATGGAGTGTTTTAACTACGTAAGCAAACTATTTTAATAATTTTACTATTAATTTTATACATACGTCAACCAAACACCAGCTACAAAATATTATTTTCTATAATTTAGAATAGATAGCTAGATTCCCTCTGCCTACCCGCTTTACCTACCCGTATTAATTAATAGCTTCACGCTGTATCCACACACAGCAGGCAGAGGGAACCTAGTGTTAAGACACTCCGTTCCCCACTTTCTGCCGACTTCT
>DVQM01001555.1:0-11754 GCA_018231645.1 Heliconius ricini | reverse complement strand
ACTCAACACCGCGCTTCGTCTCGTTATTAGAGCGAAGAGATAAAAATATTAAACGTTTCATTTCCTCGACTGAGAATCGAACCTGTCGGGCTTACAGTCGCACGCATATGCCCCAGCACCACAACTGGTTCAAGAATATATTACGTTAAAATCTATTTGAAACACAAAGACTAATTATAAATAAACAGTATAATACCGAACCACAGTTACTTAAAACGACTCAATGTACATATTATATTAGATACTATCATATTAAAAATTAAAATATGTCATAAGACCTTATAACCGACACCAAGAAACAATCATTCAAAAAAAATTCCCGAAAACCTGACATGAATACTAAAACTGAATTCTTGTTCTTAAATTGTTTACTAAATGTATTAAAATTATACAAATTAACCCACATTTAATCATACACTTCAATATATAATACATGTTAATATAACATAACAAATGTCTACCATCTACATTCCTAAGGCCTTTACCTGCTTTGGACGTGGTGGGTGAAGGCCTATCATCCACTTTATCCGTTTGATTCCCATCTTTAGTATTGTTATTATAACGTTTAGATTTATTTTTCGCTTTGCCTCTGTCCCTCTTAGAGGAGACCTCAGTTTCCTGGTCTTTTCCCGATCTAATAAATTCGGCTAAGGAATGGTAGTCGCGTGTAGCTATAATGGCGCTAAGTCTTGCGTCTCGCAAATTGTCTGTAAATTGTTTATTTCTTCATTTATTGTATTTAGAATGTTTAACACTACTTTAGCGATATTGCTGTAACTTGTAACAGTTTTTTTTTATATTTTTTTACTGATACACGCATTTTTTTTTAAAGCTCACTACACACATTGAGAGGTTTACGGCAGGATAGAGTAGTTCATATTTATTGTTGTTGGGACAGGTTGAATGTTCATGCAAGAAGATAGTACAGAGTTAAAGCTGAGGAACGTCAACTAAAAACATCGATCTCTAAACGAATATAAAATATTACTAATTGAAGGTTTGTATTCTGTTTTTTTGTTCAACTTTATATCAATATTATTGAACTATAATAGCTAACATATAATCAAATTTTTATATACACCAAAATCCGTTTAAACAAACTGATTTTAAGCAATTATGGTTTACTTAAAAGAAAGTAATGCGTAATATATAATATACTCCTTATTTTTGTTCCAAATTACAAATGTTACCCCAAAAAATCGAATTTAAATAACTTTATTCAAAATAAGAAGTTCATTCAAAGCTTCATTGATTAAATGTCCAATAATTTACCATCGATTCAATAAAGTTAACACCTCAGAGCTAAGAAAAATTAGCAGAAGACATGCAGCGGGACGTTTTTAAATTCATACTTAATACCATATCGTAATACTTGTTTACAATTAACTGAAATATTTCTGCCAAGAATCATTTACTAAATAAATATAAAGAAAAGACAAATTGATAGACTTTTAATATTCCAAATAAGTATGCATTTAATTTTAGTTGTAATTTCGAAAAAATATTTCGTCTTTGATCAAACTTTGGATGTTTTAAAATTATCGCTTATTTATAATGATTTTAATAAATAAATTATTCGATTTCAACAAATAATGAAAAAAAATATAAAGACGAGGTCAAAGAGGTATGTAGAAGAGACCAAACGCTTTGGGTTTGGTGATCCATCCTCTCTGACTGAGCCCGCTATGGATAAGTGTAAATGAAGTAAATAAGTGAAGTTAAGTTATCGATAAATAAATGATATTGAATAAATAAATATTGATTATAATATAATTTTACCGATAGTTATGTTTCACATTTCAATAAAAAATCCAAATTAAGAAAAACAGATTTTGTTTTATAAATTCAAAATATATGAAAAAAAATGTAGAAAACAAACGAAACGAAGCTAAAAAGCAACAAACAAACAGACAGACAAACAATAAAATCTATAAACACATTACCCTTAGTGCTTACATCTTTGTCAGCCCTGGCTCGCTCCGCCAGCAGGGAGACAAAATCCTCAGCTGTGACAGTGTCTCGTTTGTTCATGTGTTTGTTGTGCATTGTGAGGCAAAGCACGCGGTGGGTGGCGTTTAACGCCGCCTGGAATGGCATTTTTATATAAATTAATAGTAAGGTAGAGAGAACCTAATGTCAAGATGTTTGGACTTTATCACTGGTCCAATTGAGAGGTTTACGGTGGGATACGGTACAATAGCGTCATTCAATTAAACACAGTATTCCTTAGTGTTATTTAACAAATTGTCTATATTGAAGATTTAACTTCTTTTTTATATTCAACTTTCTTATATTCATTACTCATATTCAGAGAATTTAGAGATGTGTTACTGCTACTATTACTACATATTTTCTATCTTTTTCTCCCTTTTATTAAATCTTTTATTATATGTTACTTAAAAAAAACAAGCTCACCACAACAATAGCATGCCCCGGATTATTAGTGCATGTAGCGACATCCTGCAGGGCCGCCAACACACCGGGTAAAATGCAAGACATCATATTAACTACAGCCAGCTCTAATGCAGGGTCAGCTATATGACAATGCTTGTCTGTCAGTTGTGGATGTGATGCTGTGTGTGCACACAGACAATTGATGGCTGCCAGCCTGAAATAAATTGAGTTATATTTAATGAATAGTTTTTTGTGCATGATGACTGGTAGATTTCATCACTACACTTTATTTTTTTGTCAGAGACATTTTATTTAAGTATCATGTAATGCACAACAGCCATATTTACTGCATCAAGTAATATATATATGTACATGATTGGATGTTAAAATTTGTTGCACTCAAGAGTTTTCTTTCATATTTTAAGTTTCCTTTTTTACTTAATATTTTATTAATTTAAATTTAAAGAGAACACGAATCACATAAATAAAGAACCAATCTACTATAACACAGTGTACACTGTTGGTAGGCCTTCAAATAAATAAATAGTCACCGTAAGCCTCTAAGTTTTTCCAATTTGGCCAAATGCACCGACACAAACACAGCCTGAGCCAGCAATGGCACCTGGTTTTCAACCATTTTGATTCTTGTAGGTTGATCTATACTAAGCATTAATACTGTAAGACACTGCATTACACTTAGTTTTAACTCTTCTGGTACATCGGCAACTATAAATTAATTTTATATTTATACTAATATAAATACACAAAATCTAAAAATTAATTTTATTAATTTTCTTGAAAATATATAAAAATTTCAACATAGTGAAACTCAAAGACATGTTAAAATACTATTGTACTTTACCAATGTAGTTATAACAAGTGTACAGGTATAAAAATATAATATCGCGTAGTTAGCTAGAACAATTGGATCTCTATATATTTTCTTTTAATTAGTGTCATAGAATTTAAAAAATATGTTAATTTCAGTTTTAAAATAGAGAAATAGATAATAGTAGTAATATAATTTATTATTTGCTTATATATTATTAAAACAAGTGTAATAAAATATTAATGAAAAGCTTACTCATTCCTGGTTTAGGCTTTTCAAATACTAAGCTTAACAAGCCCATTTCTATTTTCATACACATTTCGAAACTAGACACTTTAACCCTTTGAAGTACTTCCTTCATTCCATCTATCAAAAGCCTCTGGACTTCATATTTTGTCCTAAAATAACATTATGCTTTATCAATTCTATGGTATATGAAGTTGTACAAATTAATGACTTTATTTTAAAACATATTCTTTGCATGCATGTAATTAATAGCAAAACAAGAAAATCGTTTACATTTACTTTAAATATATAACATTATTTCTTAAACATGACAATAAAAGAACTAATTCCAATAAATTAAACAGAATAACTATTAAACTACTTCTGAACTTTTGATCGGTAAGAGAATCATTAGACGCTATTGATAAATACATAGCTATTAATATAGTTAGAAAAATCAATATCGCAATACATACTCTATTTCTTTTGACTGTAAATGCGTTATAAACGGAAAAAGCATATACTGCTGCAGTTCTTGAAGTATTTCCTTTTTTAATTCACAGACAAGTCCTACAAAAGCTGTTATATGTTCGGGAGACGGGTTCACCATTACCATGTCGCATACGGGCTTTATTCGAGTAAAAGCTTCTTTCAAATGTGCATTCATCTTAATTGAATATTTATAACACTATTTTACATAAGAAATAGTAGAAAAACTACCACTTTAACTCATTATTTGGGCGTGCAGAGGTAAATATAGAAGTACCGTCCGGACCACCTCATGTCAATTTGTCATGCTGTCATTGTCAATTTATAAGTCAAGCTTTAAATCAATAAAAATATATCTGTTCAATACTTGTTACTTTAAAAGCTAAAACAAAAATATATTTGCAATTGCAATTATGAAATTGCAATACCTTATGGGCATTGCTTAAAAAATTTAACCAGTATGTAGTTTAAATGTTGTATGTACTGTACTGTAGATGAATTTTAAATTAGGGTTAAATGTTTTTAAAAATAGAACTTTGCTTAATTACAAATTACTATAGGTATCTGTTGTAATATTTCAATAATATGTCAAAGTCAGCTGCTTGCTGCAGATCTGTCTTGAAATGTCACAGTTGAATGTTACAAAGTTAAAAGTGCAAATGTATTATATTTTTAAATAATTGTATTCTATGCAAGCAATATTAACTTACTAAAATCTATAATTATCAAAATGTTTTCACTAGGAGGTCAAAGAGTCTTACATAAGTGCCTCAAAATTTTGAGGTTAACTGTTTTAGATTTTAGCAATTTGCCAGATATTAAGAAATTAAACCTCGTAAGAACTGTTGAAAAGACTATAGAAAATAATACAAGCATTTTCATTGAGAGTCCAATTCATGTAAAGGTTCAACCTATAGATGTAAACGATATAAAAGCACACAACAAGCTAACTATGACTTTGTACAGTCAAGGGAAGGACAACAACGATTTTCACGTAAAACAAACTTCAAAACGTTTAGAACTACTAAATAAAGCTACCGCTCCTGATCAAAATGATGTATGTGTAATTAGAGTTCCATATAAAGTGACAGTTCAAGTTAAAACTACAGATAATGCATCAGTACATTTAGGGAAATTGGAAGCTAATGAATTTGTTGTACAAACTCAAAAAGGGGCAGTAAATATTGGTGATTTAAAAGCAGATAGCATTAAAGTTGAAACTGCATCAGGTGATTTACAAACTGAAGGTAGATTACAGGCAAGCAATATTGAGTTCAAAACAGGTTTGGGTGGAAATATAAAATGTAACAACATAATGGCGAATTCATTTAACGTTGTATCGCATGCTGGTCACATATCTGTAAAGTCATGCTATAGTGACAAATCTCACTTTACTACTTTGATGGGCAACATCAAGCTTGACAATTTACACAGAACTGTTAAAATAGATGTAATACAAAAAGGAAACTTGCACATTACCGGATTTACAGGCAATTTGGAGGCTTCTTTGAAAAGTGGTGATGTTTATATGCATGTTGCACAATTGACAGAAAAAAGTAGTATATTTATACATGAAAAAGGCAAAGTAGAGCTATTTGTACATGATATATTAAAAAATTTGCCTGCTACTAATTTAATAGCTGAAAAAATTAATGTTGATGAAAAAATATTTAAAAAAGGCAGATTTATGGATGATTCACTTCCAAAGAGATTTAGGTTTGAAAAAGAACCACAAAATGAATTACATATTGTGTGTAAAAATGGATCTATAGACTTGAAAGAGACAGATATGCCATTTCATATATAATTATGCTGTTATGTAGTGTAGATATCATTGCTCATATGTTTTTGCTCTTTGTAAGAATTAGAAAGAAAGAAAGAGACAGTATTTACTTTGTTTATGACATTAAATATAGGTAGCTAGGTTATTACTTTTATAGAACTCCAATGTAACATTGTTTATACACAAAAATGCTAAATGTTACTTATTTATACTTGTTTAAATTTTTAAGCAGATAAAAAAAAATGATTTAGTAAATATAAATATTTATTGATTGGACCTATCTAACAAGTTATTTTACTTATAAAATATGCATTTCTGTTTTAATTCCTAATAATGTTTAATTTTCATTGCTAAATGTATTTTAAATTGCCCATATACATAAAATTATATAAAATTTTATTGCTGCATAAAAATTTGCAATATTATTACATTATTAAACATATAGTAATTGTTCTTCTGACACATTAAAAAAATGTAATGTAATTTATTAAGAAATTTGATAAGATTTTTATATTAAGTAGATTTCACTGCTAGTAGGTGCTTAAAAAACATATTTTTTTAAGAATATTAAAAAAATATGTTTTTTAAACAAATTATCCAAAGGACAAAAAAAAACATTTAAAAAAAACCAAGTATGCATATATTGTCTGATACTTTTTGCAACTTTGACAGGTGATTTGTTTTCTCTACTGTATAAAATAAAGGTTAATCTTGTATTTTTTACACTTTCGAACTTTTGATACAAAAATGTACATAACGAAAAAAACAAAAAACTCACTTAGCAAATTTACAGTATAAGCCGATCATATAAATTAGTGACAATTTAATGATATCCAAATTATTTGTTGTTCATAAAAGTTTATAGGTAATGATAATTATTATATAGTCATGTATTCTAAAATATGTACCAATTAGAAACTTTTCTAGGCCAAATTGTAATGCTATTCTTAAGGTAAAATAATTATGCTTACAATTAATCTTAAAATAAATAAATTTTAATAATTCATTCACATTAAATGTTAACACCACAAACATATATAAAATGCACTTTATCTTTTTGCACATATATTTTTTACTGTAACTGTGGAAAAACTTCTTTGTGTATTTCTGATGCTAGTTTAGTAAACTTTGTGATATTTAGTTCCTACCTAGTTTGCATTATTCTATTTTGACAGTGAGAATCAAGCACTCTATTCTCTGCATTCTGTGGGAATTTGAGAGATTGACACCACAACCCTCATATTTGCACACACACCATCTTTTAATTCCAGTGGCCTACTTCCTTTGTAAACCTTTTTTTTTTAAATATAACTCTTGCATGTTAAAATGTGTAGACACATTATATTCACTTTCTAGTTTAAATATTGGTGATTTAAAAATGTTCCGATTTCTTCATTTAATATTTTCTTAATAAGTTATTCTAGTTAAGATTTCATTTACAATTGTGCAATTATTATTGTTAAATATAACAAATGTGAAACTCTTGCATTTTATATAAATAAAAGGTAATGTAATATAGCATTATTAAGACATTTAATTTTTATGAAACAAAACATTGAGGTTTATAACTTTATTCATGTTGTGTGGTTGTTTCTATTAAGTAATGTGTAACCAAATTATATTGATGTTGATGTTATGAATAAACGTATTCTACATTACAAATATCAAATGTCTTTTTCTATATCTTTTTAGAGGCTAGTTGTGGCGCTGAGGCACCGGCGTGCGATTGTAAACGCGACGGGTTGAGGGTTTGATTCCCATTTGGAAAGATGAAATATTTAATATTTTCATTTCCTGGCTCTGGTAACGAGGCAAAATGCGGCGTTGAGTTCCTGGCTGAGAATGGGAAACGGAAGGTTCCCTGTGCCTAGCCTGCTAAGTGCGTAAATCTTTATTTAATTCAAAATCTCGCACACAGCAGACAGAGTGAACCGAATGGTAAAACACTTCGTTCCCTACTTTTCGACGAATTCTCGAGGCATTGCGTGTAGTATGGCGGAACTCCATGACGCGCTTTGCCTGGTGTTGATCCATTATCATTTCCTGACCATCGAACCCACTAACAGTCACGCTTTGTACCCCTGCGAGGTAACAGGCCTCGTTACGCCACGACTGGGCTCGACGTTTAAAAACACGACGACATTAGAAATATATATTTAGAACTGATATTTGCTTATAAACAATTTATTACTATTATTAGTAAATTTTGTATTTACAATGTACATATGTATGCATTCATTAATATTTTCAATAAAATGCTTCTGGACATGGAGTGATACATAATGTATATTAGACATTAGTCTATTAACTAATGTCTAATATGCATCATGTATCAATAGTGTTGAAAATGAAAAAAAACATTTTTTAGTCACACAACAGGGTAGGCAGGGAACCCAGTATCAAGACACTCCGTTCTCCACTTTCCGTCGAATTAGCTAACGGAATAAAATATTAATATATATTTTTATATTTGCTATAATAAAGTAGTTGATAATCATACTTTTTTGAATAATGTAATTGTTCCCAAATAATGTATTCCTTATATGTTTTGTATATCTTAACTAGGTAACAGTTAATTGGGTGCAAAGATGGTTTGAATTGACGCCGCCGATAGAGATAAGAGGGCTGTTTATATGCGGAGGAGAGCTGCGCGCGCGACAGTTTGTCACTTGACGCTAGCGATGCCGGCTTGCGCGTCCGAGTACCGCCTGCTGCGGTCAGCAGAAGTTGCCTTTTCCCCGGGAGTTAAAAGATGTAGTCATCAAGCCCCGACGCTGCCAACACTACGGCGAACATTTTCGTCAACCTTCTCTCTGATACCTGAAGAACGAGAAGTACCTGAAGAGCCACCGTCTCTACCGAAGATTGTAGAAGTCTTCTTGTGGTTCCCAAAACTGCTTCTTCAACCGGCGATTATATTCTTTAAAATTTTGTTACATCCAGCCTGGAGACAAATTTTAGTTGTTTTACCAACACTGTGGATTGCTGCATCGTTGTTTATATTTTGGAAGTGCGTTCAGTGTCCCATAATTATTCTAAATACAATTATTAATACTTTATCAAGTAGTGGGAATATTAAACGTACCGTCTTAATCAGTGGAGGAAGTTCTATTCAAGCTTTACATTTGGCGAGAAACTTTCACTCAATCGGTGCAAAAGTAATAGCCTTTGAAATAGAAGGGCAGTTTGCCCTGTTGAAGTATTCTGCAGCTGTTACCAAGTTTTATACAGTGCCACGTCCAAATCCAGCCGACCCACTAGCTTACGCGCGTTCCCTGAAAGAAATTGTGGAGAAAGAATCAGTGGTGTTCTACATACCTGTTAGTTCTTCAACACCTGCGTATTACGACGCCATTGCTAAACCACATCTGGAAGTGTTGGGATGTCAATGTTTTGTGCCATGCGCTCGTGACGTTATCACCTTGGATGATCCTATGGAATTAATTCGCACGTGTCGTATTGCCGGTCTACCGACACCCATGCATTGGTTTGTTACCAATGAAGAGGATGTCCGAGCTTGGTATGATAGTGGTGCGCCAAAGGAAGGCCGTTACTTTATTGCGAGCGCTGGCCCTCGTGGTGCCCGAGACCGCATGAGATTCGTTATGCCTGATAATAGAGAAAAATTCAGGTTTCCCAGAGAAATTAGTTCTGAAAAACCGTGGGTTATTGTAAGAGAACCGAAGGGTGAAAGGATAATTACTTGTACAACTTTGAAAGAATCTCGCGCAGTTAATAACGTTAACTGTCGTGTAGACACTACTAAAAAGGGTCTTGTACCACAAATAGATGTCGAATCCGATGCGTGGGTACAAATGTTTGTGACGGCCCTCAAGCCAAGTAAGCCCATGACGGGGCATGTTTCGTTCAGACTGGTACGCGAAGAACATATCAAAAATGGAAATAAGACTAGAATGGTAGCGATTGGAGCGCGTGTTGGGGTGTCTTTACCCTATTTGTGTCAAGGATCAAAGCGGTGTATTCATTCGGTCGGCATGAGAAAGCTATTGAACTCAGTGCTCGATACACGTGGAGCTCTGTTCGCTTACTGGGACCCGCTGCCGTACTGTGCGTATTATCAGGCACGGATTCCCGACGATCGCCACCCGCCGCCACCGGAGCCCTGTAAGACTCCACCGAATATACCCCTTTGAGAGCTTTAGCGGCGGCAGACACGCCTCATAGGCTAAGGTTATTTATTAAACTCCTGTACCTGATGAGGGCGTGGGTGGAAGCCTCATACTGTCTTCGGATTCACGCTCTCTGTTGTCCTCCCGCTGGGACGTGGTAGTACTGTGTAGGTCCCGCGGCTGGAGGACAATAATATTACGTAACTACTAAGTAGATAGATATATGAGTACAATGATTTTTCATAATCGTTATAGACTTATTATTAGTTTTCTGTAAATATTAACGTGTATTTATATTTTATTCGTATGAATGTAGTATTTTAATTTATTTCTTTCCTATACTTTGTATTATGTGGTAAAGAGAATATAAAAAAAATAACTTCATTATGGTAAATACATATATGAAATGCATTGTCAAGAATTTTCACTATTTTTGCCATTTTATGTAGTGGCGTATGTGTATAATTTATAATCAATTAAGTAGTAGAGAGTGTCAAGAGTTCATAAGATATGTGCCTAGTTCCATAATACTTAGTGCCGTGTTGAAATGTTATTCTACAGAGAATTGCTATTGGTTGAAGAAAATATACTATATTATGACATTATACTGTTATTTTATTGTTTTCAAAATTTCACATTTTTCACAACTTTCATTTTTGAAATTGTATCTAATACTATATAGACTGTTCCCTTTTCATTTTAAAATTGTTTATTTTATTTTCCACCGCGTAAGCAATTTGTATCACGTCATTTTCATGTGTAATCAATTGAGGACAAAAAATAAACGCCGGCCGCAAAGTAGGCTATAATAATTAAATTATCAGATAACTATTCAAAATACCTAACGATCTACAACATATAATATGATCTACAACGTATAAACAACCAAAAAAACGGTAATTTAAAAAAAAATGGTCATTATAATTTTTATATTTTTTTCATTATAATATTGGTACAATTTACATAAAATCATTGTGGACGTCGATTTTATAACACGACGCCGTTGTGGCGCAGGGCCACATGAGTGCGACTGTAACGCGATGGTCGAGTCGATCCCCACTCGGGTGATTGAATTATCACTTATTAATATTTTCATATCTTCGCTCTGGTACCAAGAGAAAAGCCCGGCGTTGAGTTCCGCCACTCGACACGCGACACCTCGAAAAATTAATAATATAGTATACGAATATAAACGCTATGTTCCCTCTGCCTACCCTGCTATATGCGGGATACAGCGTGAAGCCAGTTGAACAGTGAAGTTATTGTTGTCCTTCAAGGTCTTCTATTAGTTATTATTCCTAAAACGAAAAATCTAAATATAGAAGTATTGTTTTTCGAATCGAAAGCCGACCCGATGTTCATATTGGTGCATCCAGCGAGATAAGACCTGAAACATGTTATAATTCCACTGCACTCACCAGATACGTTATCGTCGTCCGGGTCACCAGACGACCGGCCAAAGAGCGCACCTTTCTCGATCCGGTGGACAAACATACTGACGAAGCGAAAATAAGTGTAAAAGCCCTCTCGTAAATTCTATATACATTTTTAATAAATTTCAAGATATACTTATGCAATTAGAAGGTAATTTTGTGTTCTTTTTGTCGATTTTCAAAATTTCATCATGAAAGCTCAATTATTTTTGGGTCGTTATAAAGATTAAACCCAAAAAACATCATCATCAGCACCAATATCAATGCGGAAAATGTAACGTAAATAAATCATTTACAACTAAAATACAAATACCTATATATATTTTGAATAGTAATAAAGGATTGGTTTTGAATTATATCTTTTTTAATAATTTCCGTCTGAAATATACTTAAATTAAGATAACTTGTTTCCTACTTTTGAGACTCTTTGTCGGGAAAGAAACCGACAAATATCACCTATAGCATGTATAG
>DVQM01001554.1:0-11754 GCA_018231645.1 Heliconius ricini | reverse complement strand
CATATATATATATATACATATATATATATACATATATATATATATATATATATACATGCGGCGCGCCGCTGTCTATGGAACCCATAAAACGGGGGCACCTAGGGTTGGGGGCGACGGTCTCTGACTGTTCGTATCCATGCTCTGTTTGAACTTGTTACAAAATACATATAATTTCTACGGAGTGTTTGTATTTAAAATCGATAATATCTTTTCGATAATAATTTTGGGGTAGTATTTTTGTTTTCACTGAAAATAATTGATCAAAAATTTTGGTAATTTCAGTAATATTCAAAAATGGCTAATATTTTTTTTATAAGCTCAGTAGGAAAGTGAGAAGAGAGTGTTACAGCCTATATTTAATAAAATCTTTAATGATAATAATAATAATAATTATTGTAGTAAAATATCATTTACACGTGATTGTCTAATTACAATGTTATATCAACGGAAGGTTTAACTTGGCACATTCTTTCTGGGTCAATCGTGTGGAAGGCGAACGTTCGATCAAGTTTTTACAAGTGAGGGGGGCGATCCACCCCTAACGTGACCCGCTGTCGTAAGTCGACTTTATTTTGTCAGAAAGCATTCGATACAATACTTACTTACTCTGATATTGTCAGTTATGTCAGTTTGCTTGTGATATAGTATATCTGCTTAATCAATTAATGGCGAAAGATTTATTTTTAGTTTATTATTTCTGCCAACTTTATCATATACCAGATTTTCTTGTTCTTTTCTTATTAAATTTTTAACGAAATTGGCGTGATATGTGCGGAACACAACTCCACGTTTCCCGTTACCAGGAAAAAATTGAACGGAAAATGAACAACTTAGTGTAGTAACACTAGGCATATCATACATGAAGCTACAAATCAATATATTAAAACATTCGAAATCTGAATGTAGTCGGATTTGAACCCGCTGTTTCGACAGTTTATAAGCGCGTTCAAATAACGTCACGTAATTTTTTTATACGTTTACAAAAAAAAAACCACTTCAACAAAAAAAATTATAATTTTAATTCCATAATTAGAGAGGGTTGAAGGTTGGCAAGGGTCCCGCTCGGCAAGATGTTGTTAGTATTAACAAGACACTAATTGTCGGCCCCGACTCTGAGAGAGGAACTCCATTATCTCCTACATCTGACAACTGCGGCAGAGGCACCTGCCTTGGAGAGTTTAAGGGCATTTTAAATTAATTATGGTTTAATTGGGATTAAAGTAAACGTTGTTTTGATTGTAGGATGACTATATATTACGTATATATAGAAAACTGGACTGGAAGACAACGTACAGACGATACGATTGGACCAAGAAAGTTAAAATTTTGGTAGGGTTTCGTAGGGTTTTGGGGAATGTAGGGGAGCACTAAGTAAAAAAAAACCTAAATTTTCTACTTTACGCCTTTTACGTCTGTGTCTGTCTGTCTTAAACCTATGGAAGTTGGCGGCGATAGCTAGTATAGAAACAAATATATACAGACATTTTTGTACATACATACACATCAAAAGACTTGTATAGTCTATATAGACTATATCTGACTTGTATAGTAATAATACAAAATTCGTCATTCTAAATATCGAAATTCAAATAAACTTTGCCGAAAGGTCGTCCTTTCTGTATATCCTCATATTATGCTAATGCGGTAAGGTATTGAGCGGTAGTTTATGAATAAAAGTTGGCATCGAAAAGGTAGGTATTTGTATGATATGCAATATTAAATTTTAATTAAATATTTTGAAAATGTGCTTGGTAGTTTTTCTCTTTTGCTTTTAGTAATTTCACGTTGTATCCCATCACTGTGGTGTTGACAGAGTGAAATTACTTTCACAACACGCACCGCCTCATATTCGATATATTGGGTGTTGAATGGAAAAAAAATAATTCTCATTAGTAGGATTCCATTTTAAAGACGTGGGGGCGCGACCTCATAACTTCAAACGAAAATTTTCTAAAATAACATCGTTAAATACTATGTCAAATATGTACATTTTACATACCCAAGTAGATATTTCATATAAGTTTAAAGTGTTCCCAAAGGAATCCAGGAATAACACTTCCCGTTGTCCAATTTCTGTTGCTTTCCTGTCTCACGACTGTCCGTGCTTGGCTTTTGTTGGCTATACAGTTAGCATTCTTGAATAACCGTTTGTCTCAGCTTTAAATCTTAAATAAAATCCTTGGAGACACATATTATAATGCTATGTATGTTTGGTTGAACACGCAAATCTCAGGAAGTATTGGATGCAACACTATTGTTTGTCGATTTAATGATGCTCTACACTATGGCGTGTCCTAATACTTATTTCTATTCGAAAATGCGGGCAAAGACGAAGGTAAAAGCGAGTGTGATAATTATACAATAGAATTTTATTTAAGTATATTAAGGTAGGTTTGGCATATTACTTGCGTATAAAATTTCTGGTATAAAAGCTTTGTAGAGCTATTCCTGGAATACGTCCTAACCATATGCAATTAAACTGTACGCTACCTTTAATTTTCTATTCTGCTTTTATGGTAACTTTATCTTGATATATTGAATAGATTACTGAATTGAAATAGATGTGTTTAAGCAGAAACATCTGGTTCGTTCTCATTCTGTAAGTACTTTTTTTATACAACATTAAAAAAATAATAAAATTGTGAACCATCGCTGTCTTTCATATATAGAATAGAGAAATAGAGAATAGAGAAAAAAAGATATGTGAGAAAAATTGGGACAGTTATCAGTGTAACAGAACCCATGACAATGATTTTTAAATTTTTGTCCATTTGTCTGTTTGGTTGTGTGCTTGTACACTCTAATTTTAGAAATGGCTAAACCGACTTAAATAAAGTTTTCACTACTGTATTTTGGCAACTCTTCTCTTTGTAAACTTTTTCAATGTATGGATATTGTTTTTAAAATTATATTGTTTTCATTTTTGTTTGTTTATTTGTTTAGCTTCACGTTGTACCTCGAACATACTAGATACTATTCCGTTCCCCGCTTGATACGACAAGTTTATAGTCTATAATTTAATAATAATTAATTAATTAATGCAGTCACTTATTTTAACTAATCGACATTATGGTAGTGGTTGAGGCACGAGAGCTATGCATGGATCTTGGTATTTGGCACTCCAAATGTACCTGACGTTGTCAAGGTATGAAGGCATGTATATAATGTATAATGTTCAATTGAATGTGTAGAACTTGTGTTTAGTAAGTCGACAGTTGTGACTTCGATTCCTGCTATAAAGAAAAATATTTATTTTTCTCGCTTTGGTATGAATACTAAGCGCGGCGTTGAAATTCTCATCTACATTGTATGTATCGACAATGAGGCTGGAAGGCTGGAGGGTGGAATGTCCTAAGGTTCCCTCTGACTGATGAAAATATTTTTGAGGTATTTGAAGCACTTGTACTACTATGATAGAGCGCTACCGTGTCATAATATAAATATGTTACTGAAAATGCTGATTGTATTTGTTTCATTACAGGTAATATCGATATGGTGGCAAGAGCCGTAGGTAAGGCTCTTCAGTTCACATCAACATTATAGTACATTTTCATATATGAAAATTACATTTGCTTTGCTCAAAAACCTAAAGAAAATTATTTTAATTAAAGTAAGTGTATGGTGACTACTTCTTATCGGCCTACCCATAAAAAATATGAAACATAATTTTATATAAATTAGAATTTTGTCGAAAGTAATACGGCTGCAAGTTCGATGTCTGCTCGAGGCAATTAATTATTTCTATTTCCCCGCTCTGGTAACCTATCTAATTCCTTCCTTCTGCATATCTTGTCACATCGGTGTGAATATAAAAAGAAATAGAAATAAAAAAGTGCGTCATATCACTGTTTCCACGAGATAAGTCGGTTATAAGGGGATTGCTAAACAAACATACTACAAAAGCTTACATACGCTACTCTGTATGTGACAGTAAGTTTATTTACGAAGCCCAAACTGTGTCTGTCGGATAGATGGGATATCCCATCTATCCGACGGACAGCTTCTACATTAATTCTATTATTAATGCGTTGATTTTTATATTTTGTTGTTTCACGCTTTTTCTCGCATTTTGCTGAGTTATAATTTTTTTTAAAACAAAAATCAGCTCTAGGGATTCGACAATATTTTTGGTAACCTGTTCTTCTTAATTTGTGTAATTAAAATTATTTGTACAAACGATTTTTGTAAAATAATCTCCATTGTTACATGCGACTTTTTATGCGGCGAATTACCGTTGCCTGAAAAAACTGATATTATCAGAAATTCTGATAGGTTTTCGATAGTATGTAATTTTTCTTCAGTGAAGCTGAACTTCTCTAATGCTATGACATCTTTTTGGCCACATTCCGCCCAATTTTTGAGATATTATTTGAGACATTGTATATCTAAACTTAACTTCGCTCTTTGTCTTCTTACCAGAGCAAGAGAATGAAAATAATAGAGGTAATTGAACCCACAACCGTGGCGTTGACAGTGATAACTTATGCCGCTGCGCCACCAAGGCAGAGAAAACCTAGTGTTCTTAACACTCCGTGGTCCATCCCAATTTCCACCTAATTCTGGAGGCATTGCGTGTTGAGCGGCGGAACTCAACGCCGTGTCTTGCCTCGACACCAGAGCGAAGAAATGAAAATATAAATTTAAAAAACATTTCATCTCTTCAAGTGGGGATTGAACCCACAACCAGCCGATTTTACAGTCACACTTTGTGCCCGTGTACCACGACTGACCTCTTATTAAATCTTTTATCTAATTAGCAATAGACTAGTGTCCACCGCGAAACGTTCAATAATTTCGAATTTTCCAAACCTTTTGATTCGGACATCCCATTGAATCGGTACAGCAGTGTGCTCTAGCACGTGCTTAATTTTTGCTTCCATTTTAGTCTATAATTGGATTCGGTAACATACAATGTGTGAAATAAAGCCGTTTTGTAACTATTTTTTTTATTTATTAACCGATTTCTAATATAGGTGGTTAGCAGTTTAACCTATATATTGTATGAATTTAAAATTGTCGTTATACGATAATGTTTTAGTTCGAACTGTTTTGGCTTTCATTGAAATGTGTGCTAATTTTCGTAAGTTTGTGTAGTACGATATTCTTAATCGCAAATTTCTCGGACCCTAAATGTCGTATTATAAAGGCGTTCTTTTTTGTTTTAATTGTCAGAATAACTAGCATATGGTATTGACAGTAACATTTATTCAGGTTGTATCCCACATCTAGTGCTAAGGCACTCTCTTCTCCACTTTCTTCTGAATTTCAGAGACTATGCGTGATGACTGGCGCAACTAAACGCCGTACTTTGTCTTGTGACAAGAGCTAGAGAATAAAAATTAATTCAACCCCCCGAACAGAATCGAACCTACAACCGCCAGACGCAGCGCCGCTGTGCACGACGGGCTTTCTCCCTTACACGAAGATTTTGTCGTATTTTGTATAGGCGTAAAGATGCAAATAATTTTCTCAATTACTATCAACTACTAGTACCAATTTCCTTAAAAAGGAGCCGAACTCACGACCCTAGACTCATTAAGCATAGTGCGATACCGCTGCGTTAAAATTTAAAATTATATTACCTTGAATAATTTATAAATAACCCACTAAAATTTCATACTTTGCTCTACTTTTTTTTATTGTAATTTCTTTATAATAGTGTAATTTTTGTGAACGGATCGGTTAATTATATGAGATAAAACTGTAGCGGTGCGGTGGCTCAGCGTCTAACTCTTAAAGCGATGCATGTGGGTTCGATGCCCAATTGGAACAAGTTTTTTTTCGCGAGACAAAATGTGACCACAAAAATCGACTGGTTATGGTTCAATCCCCACTCGAGGAAATGTGATATTTATTTACGTTTGTTTCATTCCTTCGCTCTGGTGTCAAGGCAAAGCTCGGCGTTGAGTTCCGCCACTCAACATGCAGTGCCCCTAGAACTTGGCGGAAAGTGGGGAGTGTCTTAACATTATGTTCCTTCTGCCTACAGACTGCTGCTGTGTACAGAATACAGCGTGAAGCTGTTTTAATTTTGATTTAATATTCATTCAACTTGACCTAGACTCGTTTGATTCATTAACACCATACAAACGGGCGGTCAATGACGGTGTCGATGTTATAAATTGGTAGAGATTGAACAATTCGTCTCTATACAAGCTGTATCATAAAAAATATGCTACGATCAAGGTTCTGGTACAAGGTTATCGGGTGGAAGTGTTATGAGTTAGCCTGGTCTGGAGAGTACATGTAAAATACAGGTATGATTTATTTACCTACATTACTATAGAATGTATGTGTGCCGCTTATTTCATTAAAATGTTTATATTTTTTAAATTTTATACGAGTGGGTTTCGAACTCACGACTATACTTTTCAATTGCGTCATGCTATGTCTCGCATGTCTATTATATGCGAGTAGACAGAGGGAAGCTAGTTTTACGACACGTACACGTCGTTCATTACGCTTCGCCCAGTTTTAGAGGCATTGCGTACTAAATAGCGTAACTTAACTCCGCGGCGTCTTATTACCAGAGCCAGGAAATTAAAATTTGAATTTACATTCACACGCACTGCACTTTGACGTTTATATAAAAAATGCATTAACAAAATAGAGCATAAACATATAAGTATACAAATTATTATACATTTTTTTAAATTTGAACCACTAGTTTCTGATATTAACGCGTCCAAGCAAACAAACTCATTTTTTAATTCTCATTCCCTATTCTCCTTCTCTATATAAGTAAACTATACTGTGTTTTTCTTTAACATATAAAAATATAGATATATTATATGACAACTTCGATAGTAATTGAAGTTATTTATTTTTTTGCCTGGTGATAGCTTATATCGGTCATTTGGCACTGATCGTCGATTGCTCATCCACACGTCATGTACGACTTGTGAGCGTACATTTTTCTATAACAATACTGAAAAATTTTATATTTTAATGTAATATACTATATTTATAGTATATTTGACCTTAGCGTATTGAGCATTGGTTGTAAGATCGATTTTTTTTTAGAATATCTTTGAATATTTTCTTCATTTTGTGATAAATGGGCTAGATAAACACAGAGAATCAAGTGTTAAGACACTTCGTTCTCCATGTTGCTTCTTGACTAGCGGAATCGGGCTTAGCGCGTTTTTTCAGTTAGACATTGTACCAACGCGCATCGATAAGAACGTCTTATATTTACAGTCTTTACGAGACTTTTATGCAGCACATAATCTAAGTGCCTGAGGTAACGTTTAAAGTAATATGTCTTTCATCATAAATGAACTACCCTGATCTGAAAGAATTTCTAAAATTTAAACCAGCAGTCCCTGAGATAAAAGCGTTTAACCCAACATAATCTTCAGCTATAATATTACAAAAAAATAGAGATATATATCCTTTTCTTGTTGCCTTACTTACTTACCTTAAAATTGTATGTGTGATATCTTATTTAAAGCCGTCTTTGTTCGGCGCAGAGGCTGACATTAAAGGCGACGGTTGTGAATTCGATTCCAACTCGGAAGAATTTCGCTCTGATATCAAGACAAAACGCAGCGTGTTGTGTCCTGCCATTGCACATGTTATGCCTTATGCACATGTTATGCTTCAAAAGTCGGACGGTGCATGGAGACCTGCTTACTACATACTGTCTAACAAAAATAACTATTTAAACTAATAATTTCCGAGATTAGCTCGTGTAACCAAACAAACTCTTTAGCCTTAAACATCATCAAAGATATTGCTTCGTATTTTTTTAAATAAAAATTAATAAATCACGCTGTATTCTGCATACGATTAAGAGGGAACCTAATATTCCCTACTGTACGCAAATAATATTTCAGGAATATGTCAAAGCATTGCGTGTTGAGTGGCGAAACTAAACGCCGGACTTGCGGACGCTTGGTGCCAGAGCGGAAAAATAAAAATATTAAGAAACCATTAATTCCTTCTAGTGGGGATCGAACCCACAATCACACCTTAGGGCCCCTGCGCCACGTCGGCCTATTCATACTTTTTTTAAATCAATAACCGACTAATTTATTATTTATAGCTAAGATGGCCATCTCACAGCATCCAACATACTTTCGCTTTTCCGATCACGCGGACGCCAGCGCGTGTAAACCGTCTAAACTACAGCTTCGGTCACGGGACCCAATTATAAATAGCTTGAGCAGGCTGACGTCCACGCAACGCCGAACCATTCATTGAGATCTCATTCGTAGATGGGTAAAGACTTAAGAGATTAGAGCCCATCTGCTATTGTTTTTTAGATTGGATACTTTTTTTTGGGTGACATTTTAAAATTGTATTTTTTGTGGATTAAATTTATGGGTACATTTTTTTATATATGAAATTGTGAGTTTTTTAAAATAAAACTGTTACTTAGGTATGATTTTTCATAGTGTTTTTTTTTTGTTATACGTAGAATTATTTATATAGGAATTCTACTATACACTATTGTTTCAAATTGTACGTAGTGTCATTAATTTTTGGTATACAAATATGGTAATTATCAATTCTTTCCATAAAACCTGTGCATACATTACTACTATGGTAGGGCAGTAAAAATGCAAGTTCAGATTTCAATTCTCACTTATGATGATGCTTATATTTAATCTATACTAGATTATACTTGCGGCTTGGCCTACGTGAATAGTAAGAAACAATAAGGAGTTCTGTATGTCACATTATACGATTCCGAAGTAGCTCTATCGCAGGTATATCAAAAAATAAACATTGTTTTCAATATTGATTGACAACTCATTTCGGCGTTGAGTTCCGCCACTCAACGCGCTGTCTTCAAAAATCGGCAGGAAAAAGAATGGCAACGGTATGCCTTAGCACTAGGTTCCCAAGTTCCTGCTGCCTACACTGTTATGTGCACAATGGGTAGAGCTAAAAAAATAGACTTAAAAAAAGGTTTCCAATTCGAACCAGTAGTTCCTAAGATTAGCGCGAGAAACCAAACAATTTCGTCAAAATACTAGTATAAATATATTAACTCAGTTATAACAAAGCGCGTTTGATTCCGTCACACAACACACGTCACACAATATGCGTAAAAATTGAAAAACTTAACGTATGAAACCAAAAGTCAACAACTCTACTCTATACGTAACTAAATATATGTATGTTTGCGTACGTTCATATATACAAAACACTTATTTTATTATCACCTCTAATAATATGCGCGTATTGTTAATAAATGTACCAAAAATATGTACGGCTTGACATTAATGGTTGAAGTGGAACGAATAGAGAGCGGGTGCTAGTGTATTTTTATAACTGGTTATTCTCGAGCAAAATAACAATTTCTATGTTGTGGTTGGTGGTGATGGTGGTGAAACAACCACACCGGCACAGACAGAAAGGCGAACTATCATTTTGTTTTTCACGATCTCCTGGATACGTGCCAATAATGTCTTAACTGATTGATTTTACGGCAGCTCGTCATCAATATAATTATCTTTTGTGGTTATTAAATGACTCTCTCATAGCACGTTTAATGAGTAATTTACAAAAATCGCTGTATGTTTTTCTTTATTATTAATTAAAATTGTGGTTGAGGAAATTGTTGGTTGTTATCATTTTTTTGTATAGAAATTTCTAGTGCCTATATGAAAAGTTTATAAATATATGTTTAATGGGGCACTAGGATGCACTCTGATTGTAGTTTTGGGTTCAATTTTCAATCAGGTCATGTTATTTTCATTTCCATGCTCTGATACTAATATAAAGCGTGACATTGGGTTACTATCTGTAGGAATATAGCGTTCAAGTTGAAAAAAATAGATTTATTTATGCCCAGTATTATCAATTAATACGGTAAACCACATACGTACAAACATAAAAAATGAAAGAAAAATATATATTATATCATTGATCTGAACAGCGATTAAGAGAAGGTTATCAAAACGACTCACATGACTTCTCGTATTATGAATGGTCCAAACATGAAACAGATTAGATTGATCTTCTCTCTTTGGAAATTTATTAAAGATAAATAAATCAGCTCCACGCTGTATACCGCACACAGCAGGGTTAACCGAGGGAACCTAGTGTTAAAACATTCCGTCCCTCACTTTGTGCCGAATTCTGGAGGCATTGCGTGTTGACTGGCAGAACTCAACGCCGCGCTCTATAAATTGATTATTAGATAAATAAATAGTTTTGTATAATTATAATATAAGCTTAATATATAATAGATACAGATGTTATTGTAAAAGTCTTCCGTTACTGAGTGGCTGGTTTCTACCAGCTATAATTAAAAAAAAAAAACATTTTTCTTCCATTCGTTCCCGTTCCCGTTCAACGCCACGTATACTACGTACCTGTGTAGACGAAATGTTCAGACGAAGCACCCTAACGCACTACGTGGCGTTGAAAACTGAAACATGCTTACGGAATACGGAATTTACGGAATAAGCATACACTTTATCTAATAGATTTTTATTTGAGCTTTGGAATTATGGCGACGAGGGCAGCTTATCAACATCGAATTATGTCGGAGAGAATGAAGTGTCCTGACAAAAGATTCTCTCTACTTACCCTGCTATATAATGCTAAGCGAGAGAAATTGAAATTTGGTTTGGAAAGTTGAAATTTAAAAGAAAGGTTAAAGAGAGCAGAATAAAGGATTTCAACACTTTTAATTTCGCATCTTAAAATTCACACAAAGTTACGGGCAACTACTATACTATATACATGCCTACTAAATATAAATAAAATATATTGTTGTTAGAACGAATCGTACAGTCAACTCGACACACGCTCTTGATTTATATCGTAATAGAACATACGCAACACATTCGATATTGTATCATTCTCGAGTCGTACGTTTACGATCGCTATCATAAAAATTACGTCAGTAAAGTAAGTAAAAATACTGAAAAGTTTACAAGTCTTCATTTTAGGTAGAATAAAAGTCGCATGATTGCCAACTTTTGTAAGACAACAAAGAAGAAAAAAAAACTCTCATTGGTTTTTTTTGGCTTTTATGTAAAGAATGTAATGTTAACTGAGTTATAGTTTTTTTAAGTAGGCAGAGGGAACCCAGAGATAAGACTTATTCAACTTTCCTCCCAATTATCGAAACACGTGCGTGTTACGTGTCGACACTCAGTTGCTTGGTATTGTCTTGATGTCTTGAAATCGAAATAAAGCATTCCCCCGAGCGAAAATCAAACTTGAAACCGTCGCGATTACAATCTCCTCATATTTTCATTTATCTATATGTACATGTAAATAAAAAATCCTAGCAATATATCAATAGTATTTTACTCCGCGTTGGCGCGGCTGTCGGCGGCGCGGCCTTACAATAAAAATAAAGCGGTGAACAGTTTAAAATTAATCCCAGTCTTATGTTCTGCAAGTCGTCATTTCATTTTCTGGTGCTCAAAATAAATAATGGAAATAGACCAGTTAAAGTTTCACACGAAAGTCACCACATGTGGTGGTGCGTGCTGGTTGAATGCTATACAATTAATCTATATTAAATATTATTTTCTAGGTTTTATCTTATACGACAATTTTTATTTAGTCGCTCTGGTAATGGATGTGGCGTTGAATTTCTCCACTCACATCTCAAGAAATTGGTGAAAAGTGGAGAAAGGACGTGTCTTAATGGGAACGATGAAACTAAAAAAATCGACTGCATCTCTGAGTAAAAATAGTAGTATAGTGAGTAACACCGTAACGTTTAACACAATATAACAATGCCTATATATATATATAGATATATATATATATATATATATA
>DVQM01001553.1:0-11755 GCA_018231645.1 Heliconius ricini | reverse complement strand
TTCCTCGAGTGAGCATATTAAGATATTATTAAGTCTTTTATGTTTGTTTGTTGGTTTATTCAAACGAATGAATATGTCTAAATAAATGTACGTGATGCTTGTGCGTTCAAATTCGACGTCAGGAATAGAGTTATGTAATAACTATATTATATGTGGCCTGATCGGCAATTATATAAAATAAAATCGTCACTCGATAACTTTGTCTTAATCGATATAACACATCACTAATTTTGCAAACGTTAATTGCTAAAGTTCTGTGTTCCCTCAAATAAATCTGAACTCTACAAAAGCGTTAACTAAAACAAAGTTATTTATAGTCTTTCTTTTTAATTGAGGGTAATTTACGTCTTTGTTTTGAAATACTTAGTAGTCACTAGTCACTTATACATGATTGTATTTTATTAAGTAATTTCGATAAATGGACTAGGAGAATTTAAATGTTCTATATACGCAATTATAAAAAAAAACAGCCGCATTAAAACTTAAGTTGTTAATTCCTAAATACATTCTAAAGGTTTTCTTTCATAGTTAAAGGTGAACAGCTTTTACAGATTTCAGTTTCATAAAGTTATCTCTGCATATTTACAATCAGTACACGCTGATAAGAAAAGAAAATAAGTAAAAATATAACCATATTAAGCAAAAATATTTTAAATGCTACACAGTATCGAATCGAGCGTGTTGTAAAAGTCAAAAGTGTTAAAGCGCCGAGGCTGCGGCATTGGCAATGGCTGGTTTTTTCTCAAATCACCTTATACCGCCTTAAGTAGCAAGGGTACCACACTGCCCTTATAGGGCCTAGCGAGTCACTTGCGGAGTGTACGAGTATACATAGGATGTTAACCAAATATTTTAATTTAATAAAAAAATAAATATAATAATTAAATAATTGTAATGTAAAAGATTCCAAAGACGGGTTCCAGAATTCGACGGAAAGTGAGGAACGAAGTGTCTTAACACTAAGTTCCCTCTGCCTACCCTGCTGTGTGAGGGATACAGCGTGAAGCTGATTTTATTGTAGATTCCAAACACGTGTGTTGTGTTATATTTCGTATGTAAGTTCTAATAGTTGTCCAAAAATTTGTGGGAAACTAAATGTCATAGAATTCTGTTTGATTGAAATGAAGTATTCACATTTCAATTCAGGGAAAAGTTATAAGTTTCATCAAAATCCATTCAATAGTTTTTGCAAGGCATCCACGCGTTCCTTGAGGAGCCTTCGTGAAATGTTAAATAAAGATAATTAAAAATTATTTGTAAAGTAGATTTACATATTTTTTTAAGCCTGCAAAGGATATTTTTTACTACTGTTCTATAAAGTCCTGCAGAGTTTTCATAGCGAAATAATAAAAAAATTAGAATACCTTTTTTTTACTTTTCTTCTATGTAATTGTAAATATTTTTAATTCTTAACACCGGTGTGTCATAGCATGAGTCAAGTGATAGAAGCATATGTTCCACTAAGCCCTGTCGAGAGTAATTTAAGTCTATATTCTCAGATCGCGACATCACACCATATTTAGACGTGAATGATTTAATGTCTTCGTAAATAAATTATAATAATATAAATATATAAGGATATATGGTAAGTTGTTTTATTTGAAATGTTACTTTTATATATAAAATTTTTTTATAAAGTAGAGGACGCCCTCCAGTTTGGTAAAAAATTGTTTTACGCTGTATTTAGCATATAACAAAGTAACAGAGGGAACCTACTGCTTGAATCCGTTCCTCACCTTCTACCCATTTTTCGAGACATTGTACGTCGAGTGTCAGAACTAAATACAGCGCGTTGTCTTGTTAGCCAGCAGCCAGAAAATGGAACTAATTTACCTTTCTGAGTGGCAATCGTACACATAACCGTCACAGTATCAATGATAATGATGATAAACCCAATGTAATCTTAGCTTAAGCCATTTTTTTTTCTTTATTTTCCAAAAAATTATACGGCCATGAAAACTATTTTTATTTTATTGAAGAATATTAATTAACGTTAATTTAAATAATAATAGGTAATAAAGATATTGTTTCAAGTGGCACGACCATTGCAACTCGATATCATAACTCATTTCTTTACTCAGGCAAAGTGCTCGTTGAGTTATTCTTTAGTCCAAGCGGAAATTGGAGAACGTAGTGTTTTGACACTGTTTCTATTATTTGCTAAACCTTTGAATCTCTCTGGTTTATTCTTATCGAGTGAGCCGAATAGACTTTGCTTGAAGTGATAATTTGGTTCGAAATAAGCTCGGTAAAAATTTAATTTTAAGAAAATTATATTCACGAAAAGTATTTTTTTCGTATTATATTTGTTTCAGTGCTTCAACTATTAAAGACCAAACATTCACATAAAAAGATAATCAGAATAACAAAAGCTTATTTGTAAAGCAATAGCGTAACTTCAATACTCGCGTATAAAGCACTTAGTTAACTAACAATAGAAATAACAGACGGAGAGTAATATAACATTATGTAGGAAACATAATTGTTCTCCACTGGGGAAATACCCTTTAAATTCAGTATGCTTTGCGATTGCAAAAAGTTGAAAGGACTCCTAATTAAGCTGGGCCCGTTTAATATTTCCACGTCGGGTCGGTTTTACAAAAGAAAAGCGACTCGACTCGACTACACTATGTTCTATTCAAAGTTACAGACAGTTATTTATATAATGGAATTTAAATGTTTCATAAGGGATTTTAATGAGATAATTCATTTGGTGGTGATGTTTTAATGAGTTTCGTAGTTAATGAAACATTTTTAGCATTTGGTATATATAAAGTGGTTTCCCGAAAATATAATTCAACACCGTGGTTTGCCTCGACATCAGAGCAAAGAAATGAAAATATTAATTATTTCATTTCGTCGAGTGGAAATCGAACCTTCTACCTATTACGTTTACAGGCACATGTTTGTGCCCTTGCGTCACGACAGGCCTCGATTTAACCATATACGCGGGGAATGTTAATAACTACAGTAAATGTGAATAGCGAAGGAACTCCCACTAGCTACAAAATAATAAAAATCCTTAATAAAAATCGTAATAAATCAGTTACTGCATCATAATATGGTAGAAAAATATGTTCTATAAAATATCTAATTAATCATAACTAAGTAAATCTTTACTTAAACAATTATAGCATCTCCTTATAATAATGAACTCAAGAAATAGCAGTGTTTTTCAACAAATATATCAAATTCATCCATTTTAGGCAGGTAGTGGAGACAACAGTGTCTTGACACAACTGTTCTCTTTTTACATTATGCTATAAGAAAAAAATGTTGACGAAGTCGAAGAAGAGATCAATGGACTCACCAGCACGGAACACCTCGCCGCAGCCATCGCAGCGGCTCGCGAACTGCGCGTCATAGCAGTTGCCGCAGTAAATCTTGTCGAGCTTGGACCCAAACTGTTTGTCTACGAGGGACACGCGGCACTTCGCGCAGATGAAGCACGCCTCGTGCCAGTGTTTGTCCTTGTAGGATAAGTCCTGCAAGAGATTATTGAAATATTTACATGTTATTTATAGGCTGGTCAAAATTAGTCCAAAAATCGGTTATGAATGTAAAAAAAGTATTTTTAATTGTTTTTAAAATTTTAAGTGTTTCATAATTTATTTCTATATTCGAGATAGTTCGTCGACAGAATCTTGTAGCCTATTTAAATAGCAAATGAAAAATATATTATAGATCACTAAAAACTAAAAGATCACTAAAAGTTACTAAACTAAGATAGTGAGGTACTAGATTCATGTAACAAGATAAGTTAATATATTTTTTAAACTCTCACATACGAGAGTACGCTGAGGACATTCTGTATACCATTTTCCGCCCAACTATCTAGATATTTTTTGTAAAAATATCTAGATAGTTGGGCGGTTGGGTTTGTGTGTAACAAACAAAACAAAACAAACAACAACAAATCTCATTTAATAAAATAGATATTCTTTTCTAAATACTTGATTTTACTCAGTACTTTATTTTACTTTGATTTTGCCAAGTACTAATCTGGTGGTAGAGATACACTCAATGTGCAATAAGTATGTTTAATTGATATTCAATTTAATTCAAAATATATTTCTAGCCAGCTAGAGGCCAGTCGTGGCGCAGGGGCACGAAGTGTGACTGTAAAACCGACTGGTTGTGGGTTCGACCCTAACTCGAGGAAATGAAAAATTTACTTAAATTTATATTTGCATTTCTTTGCTCTGGTGTCGAGGACAAGCTCGTAGAGTTCTACCACTCAACACGCAATGCACAATTCGGCAGAAAGTGGCGAACGGAGGGTCTTAACACTAGGTTCCCTATCTTCCTATCTTGCTGTGTGCGGGAGCGTGAAGCTGATTTATTTTATTTCTATTGATTATCTTCGAAGATGATTAATTCTGTCTCCACAAAATATATGCTTTAGCTATTTTTATATAACCTTATAACCGTATTTGCTGTATTGGTCATATTGGAAGCGTTCAAAATATTGACAGTGACGTTTCCAACTTAGAATGATTAATGAGTTTGAAGTGATGAGTAAATATGTATAAGTAAATATATATAGAAAATAGTATTCTTAAGACGCAATACAATATAACTGGAAAAATCACCCATCAAGGATATAAACAATAAGTTGTAGGCGTCACTTAAGATTATATCATATAATAGGAGTGCCAATGGTAATAGATCGTACTGAAACAAGACGAGAGACTATTCCTACAAAAATACTAAAAACAACGTATTTTTTGTATTTCATACAAAACTAACACAAATCGAGAAAAATCAAAATATTTTTCACTGTGCATGTTATTCTAGCAAACATAACAAGTCATTATGTAAACACAAGCCCTTAACTAGTTTACGGCTGCATCTAATTTCAGTATTTCAAAATAAAGCCCCCTCATTTAAAAGTTCTATTCTTGGCAGCATCGCGAGATGAATCTGATACACGCGCTCTCAACCAAAGTGGATGTCGTAATGTCAATAAAATATGAAAACTTATTTTGTCGATTACGGAATGCTAAGTGGTGTTTGAATCATGCATAAATAGTTATAGAATCGACTGACCGATCCACCCGCGGATGTTCAAGGTCATGACTAAATGAAAATATTACAATGATTTTGTTTCCGACCCAAAAATAGTTTCTTTTTTTTTCCAGCTACACGCTGTATCCAGCATGTAGGAGAGTAAGTAGAGGGACCCATATGTTAAGACACATTCTCGAATTCTCTAATTCTGGAAGCAATATGTATAGAGTGGTGGAACTTAACGCCGCATCGTGCCTCGATACCAGAGCGAAGAAATGAAAATATTAAATATTTTAGTTTGTCAAGTAGTAATTGAACCCTCACCAGCCGCACGCTTATACCCCTGCGCCACGACTGAACTCCGAAAATAGTATCTGATCTGTTATTTTTTATTAGTATGCGTTTATTTCGGTCTCAATCAAAAAGCATAGTTAACGCTATCACATTAGTAAAAGTCTCTACAAGACTGAATTATATGTCCCTAATGTTTCTATTTATTTTCTAAAATTTATAAAATTCTTAAAAATCTACTGAGTATTACATTGGTATAACAAAATTTATAAATTTATCATTTCAAAAATTTTAGGTTAACTTCATATAATTTTGCATTCTTAAATTTCATGTGTATTCAGAAAGAGATAAACATGAAAATAAATTTCACATTTCAAGCCTTTTATCGTCGATGGCCACTATACCATCTTGGCGTATAGTTCAAAGTGATTTGCTATACAATTGTAATATTGTAGCTGTTTGTTCTAACGGGTGTAGTCATTCGTCAGTTGAACGTATAGGTATACTAAACGTTGGCAGCGTTCGGCCTGGGGCCGTGTGCAGAGGTACGCCCAAGAATCTGGGCCGACTGGAGTGACAAAACTAAATTTGATCACCAACAAAGCTTTGCAATGCCACTAACTCTGATTCTGATCTATTTTTGGGATTATTTAATTTCACATACAAATACAAACAAATACATACAAATACAGCTAACAGCAATACAATAGCTACAAATTATGATCAAATCAACCTCTCAAAGTAGTGGACTTTTAAAAAGTCCAAGCGAATCAGTGCAAAAGACGACCTAATAATGAAAAGCGCTTAATTCAAAATGTTATTTTACGATATTTTACTATTTTGACATAAGTGCATATGTATGCAATTATTGATAAAATACATATACAAATATTTCAGTGAACCTTTAAAATTAGGTGCATAGAAAATGAGGTGATCTATAACAAAAGTCAGATGTAAATAAATTACCTTAGAATCGATGCCGATGGTCTTGCTGCATTCTTCGCAGCCGTTAGCGAAAACGCTTTCGTAGCACTTGATGCAGTAGGGGTGATCATCCCTGAGCACGTAGCGCTGTCCGGTGAGGGACTCGTCACATTTCCAACAACAGAAGTGACCGCTGTGCCAGTCCTTGTTCATCGCCTTGGTGTATTCGCCACTGAAAATAAGCTGAAAGTAATGTTGTTTATTAATAATTTGTTCTAATTATATAAAATGTTACTGTTTATATGTTTTATGAGGTAAATGTTATTTTACTAGTAAAATTATTCCCGCTATTTTTCGGTGCTTGTTTATAACATATCATATTTCACGTAAATGTAATGTAATAGACTATATTAAGAAAAAAAATATCTATCATATAGATCTTAAAATTTAATAAATATACCTTAAATAAGGTTGGGTATGTGCGGGTGGCCAAATAAAGTCTAACATGGTAGACACTAAATATGGTCTATGACGGTAATTTAAATCAAACACTACAGACTACAGACGCACTAGTCACATCGCACTATGCACCAGGGTCAAGGTTTAGGCCACCCCTACACATACCCATCATCGTTGGAGGTGGTGGTGTTGGTCTGTTCTAGTTCTGTCACGGTGACCTCACCATCCTTGGACTCCCTACGCTTGGAAGTCTTTTTCACCTTCCTGGTCTTTCTTTCGGTGGTCGTATACTGGACTTGAACGTCAACGTCAGCCATGGCTAAGATTTGGCTGTTTTACTAAGTAAACAATATCACCGAACGCGGTCGCGACCCGATTTCGAATGGCGAGAACCAGTGGGTGAATCGCAGGAATTATTCCAGAATGTAAAGCGCTCGCACCGGTGGGGGGAGATCAGGATTTAAATTTGGATGAGTGACGGAGAGGGCAGGTGCGCGGGCGTTCGCGAGCGTCCGGGGAATCTCACGTTTACTTCGATAACCCGATCAGTTACCCCACATCTGTAGGCTTTAAAAGGTTCTGAGATGGTTTGCTTGCACTTGTGAATTGAACCGATTGTCTCAGAGCTATTAATATTGAATTGGGATTAAAACTTCCCAATCTACATCTGTTCCATTGTATTTAATGAACGATTACTGATTTACGTTCACATTTGTTTTATAATATATACAAACACCGACCTAAATACATGTTACAGATGCATTCGAATAGATGTATTTTCAAGAATTCGACCCTATCTATCGTCAACCAACCGACGAAGGCGTTATAAACGATTCGTTAAGATCACGAAGGCAGCCAATTATAATGTGACAAGTTCATTTTATTGTCGTCACGCGCCGCCACCATTTTTGGAGTAGGTGATAAATATTAGGTGATAAGGTACTCCACTCTCTACTTTACACAATTTATATTAATTTTAGGTTAAAAATCTTTTATTAAATCTAACGTATAAATAATCTGCATTTTAAAGTTTTTTTTCTTCACGTTGTGTCCCGCACATAGTAAAGTAGGCCACTCTCCACATTCCGCCAAATTTTGAAAGTATTGTGTGTTGAGTGGCAGATTAGCGAAAGAGAGCTAAGAAATGAAAATATTAAATATTTACCTAAACTTTTTCTCCTGAGTGGGAATCCAACCCACAACCGTCGCACCCGTTAAAATACATTATTGTTACAGCAGTAGTAAAAATAACAAACAGAAAAAGCATCAAAGCGTGTGGAAAAATTCTTCGAAACGAAACGAAATTTTGTGCATTTGTTCACTTTATTAATCAACTTCAAAAAAGGAGGTTATTAATTTTACATGTATTATAATTATGTGATATTTTTGGGATTGAGTAATATTTGATTAAAATGTATTTATGTTTGTCTAATAATTTCTCTGAAACTATAAGCTATGTTGAAATACAGATGCATATTGATTTAAATTGTTCTACCATAAATTTTATTTGTACCTACACTGTACATTTGACTGTAAACTCAAAAAATAACTAAATAATTAGTAATTATAAAAATTACTAAATAATTAAGTATGCCAAATTCAAAAAATACTTTTGTTCTCTTAACCAAAAAAAAAACAAAAAAAAATGACTAGGTTAAGCGAATCTGTGATTTAAGATCCACTGCGTCGACATGTTCCGTATCTAAAATGATGAAAGTATAATATTTTATTAGATGTATCATATTTTATTTAATTTATTTTCGTCGCCCTAGTCTAGTGTAGACAAAGCGCGGCGTTGAGTTCCATCATTCAACAAGCAATGAACCTCTCGAAAATTGAGCGGAAAGTGGAGAACACGGACTGTTTTGACAATTTTTCCCATAATATGATGACATATACTGCTATACTTAAGAAAAAGCGTGACGTTGACCATTATGTTCTCTATTCCAAACAAGGAGATAAATGAGTACCTAATTTCAGAAATTCATATATTTTTGCCAATCTAACAATCTAAGAAAATATTTCCATTCGCTTACTTAGCAGAAGTAACGACTGCCTGCCGGATGCTATCGACGCTACCTTCATTTATGTCTAGACGCAGCCGGTCGATGTCTTAGCGGAGAAGGTCTTGGTCAACGTTCATTCATCAGTTTATTTTTAAATTTCGCTTACGATTTCAAGGAGATGAAAAACACCTGTTCATGACTGGTTAACTTAAGTTTTTTTTTTTATTTAGAAAATAATGTATTTTTAATTATTATAAAGTAATAATTATGTTACCGCTGTTATTCTAAACTGTAAAAAATTAAAAAATGTAAATTTTATGGAAACTCGTATCAAAAACCATAATTAGACATCACCTTTGCTTTTAATTCAACAACGTTCCAATTGTCACTAGAGTTCGCCTCCCTTTGCTTAAAACTATATAAATAACATAATTACTATAAGACTTTTTTTTAAAGTAGTAGATTTTTAATATTATAAAAACTATAAACTATTTTATTTTTTTCAGCTTCACGCTGTATCCCGCGTATTATATTGCGTGTTAAGACACTCAGTTCCTCTCATTTCGCCAAAAGCGAAGTGTTGAGTGATAGAATTCACCGCCGCACTTTGCCTTGTTACCAGAGCAAGGAAATAAAAATGTTAAGCAATTATTTGCCGCAAGTGGGAATCGAAACCACAACCGTTGTGTTAAAAGTCGCACGCTTGTGCTCCAGTGCCACGACAGCCTTCAAAAAATATATTTTAAAAATATAACGTGAGAAACGTTCTTTTAAATAATATTTAAATCGATGTTTAATTAGTTTGAGAAGATTTTGAAAAAGTATTTATAAGGATTCCTAGAAAAATTTCTTTGTTTATCAGTTGACTTTAACTTGGCGTCGCACTGTATCTAAATATAGACTATGATGAATATGCCCGGCGGCCGAAAATAAATTAGAAAGGGGATAGACAATTTAGTTTTGATAGATACTAAATAACGTTAAGAGAAAGTAATGGAAAAGGGAGCACTCTATAGCGCAGCTTTTTATGGAATATATATACATCTTAGTTATGATTACTAAGAATTTGTAATTACGAACTTTTCCATCAATGAAATGAGTGATTTTTTAAAGATTTTTTGAAGCTCGCGTCCTTTTTACTTGTTTAAGCAACGAAAGTACTTATATTAGTGTTATTTATTAAAAAAAAATACGATTTTACTAATAGAAACAAAATATAACACTGCTTTTTAAGCAGCTTCACGTTTTTTTAATTTCAATAAATACTCCATATATACCCACATAAGTGGGAATCGAATCCCAATCAGAAAACCACTGTGTTTGCAGCTGTCCACTGCGCCACGACGATTTTAAATATCTGTACTGTCAAAATGATATTTAAATTATTATAAAAATATGTCACAATGAATAATATTTTGGCAAGAGGTTTTCTGTAGTAAAGATTGAGAAGACCGCAACTGTATTTACTGAAGTCAGTAAATACAGTTGCGGTTTCCAGTAGCGGTTTACTGAGTATGAGATGACCTTTGTAACTATATATCAGATTCTTACCACATTTCATTTGTATCTATAAACCTGACTGCGCGCATATGTTATTTTATTTTCTGTGGTTTTGAAATTAACAGCGCACTTAAAATTTTCTAGTACTAAAATAGGGAAAACTAACGACGATTCCAATTTACGAGTACAAGACATTTATTATGTAGCCAGAATATATTATAGATATTCAATTTTATATCAAATACTCCCATGAAAAGAGGCGAAGACAGAAGCTCGATGTCACATTAGGAACAAGTAGGTCGAGGTTCGAACCGACCGCTTTATTTTAGGATATCTTGAGCAACACAGTTTGTTTACTACTAATTAACTAATCAGTAAATTATTAAAATATCTAAATTTATAATTTCAATATATGTAGAAAAAAATATATCATTCAAAATATGTAGAAAAAATTTAATGATGTTGTGTGGTGTAAAATGATTTGATAAAATTTAGATATATTTTCGATGTATAATTTTGACGAATGTGTGTGTATTGACTGATTATCTACTTTGTATGAATGTGTAAAAATCAAATTTTTAAAAGCCATACAAAGCTTGTATAAAACTGATTTTCCCGTCGGAAAGGAAAGTATTTGCTAAAAGGGGTTGTAAAACAAATTAAAAAAAGGAGTTTTTCATTTAATGTCTTTAATCAGTCATGCTCATAAAGCAGTGGTGCGGTCGTGCCAGATTAAAAAGCGCTTCTAATCTTCAATGTTAGCCCAAAAATCTACATCTTCTTCTTCCTTTACCTCAGGTATATCACTAGATTTGTCATTTTCATCAAGGGACGAAAGTTTAGGCACATCCTTGATGAACGCCCTTGCGTCATTCAGTCTTTCCTCATCTAGGCTGTAACAGGTTGCTTCTGGAATAGTGCCTTCGTTTCGCTTCTCACGGGATTTCTCTCGCGACCGACTTCTGGAATAAGAACGCGCTGCTAAGTTAGGTGCACTGCCAAATCCAGTATAATTTTCATCTTTGTTCATGCGTTTGAATTCATCTTCTTCGAGTGAAGTAAATATTTTAAGCTCCTCATCACGGGATGCTCGAGAATCTCTGGATGAGTTAGATGAAGACGACGCTCGTTTCCTAAATGATCTCCGTCTAAAACTTGGGTCGCTCCGCTGGAGAGGTCGATACTTAATTCCATCAAGAGATCTTAAACAAAATCGTATATGAATAAGAAAGTAATCACGTAAATGTAATTAATCCTTGTAGGAAAATCGTGTCCTGAACGATTATTTGTTAATAGGGTACACACATATGAACGGAAGATGTAGCTAGATAACTACAGAGGGGTTTATGATTTGATATGAAGGACGTGCAATGTGCGTTTAACACCTCAATTATATTAAATATTAACCTTAAAAAGTCTTCATTGTACTTTATATCCCCAGTTTTATCTCCACTATATGATTCAAATAGTATTTCAGGCAACGGTGAAGGGGGTGTTTTAGGAGTGGATTCTGTGGAGATTTTTTGTTTACTTTTATTTCCTTCATCAAGGTTTTCATCAGGCTC
>DVQM01001552.1:0-11757 GCA_018231645.1 Heliconius ricini | reverse complement strand
GCGCTGCGCCGCCTGCACCAGCTGCACCAGCAGCCGCCCGACGACTGAGGCCGGCGCGTGCGTATGAGACACTGTAGTGACGGTGTGACCGATATGTAACATACGCATAAAACTATTGTATATTATATATTTTTTTCTTTGTTTTCTTTTTTTTCTAATTATATATTGCTATATTCATAATTGAAAATTCTTTAATATTCTAATATATTATACATGCAATACTTCAAAAATTTATGACATTATAATTTCATATTTATTGTTGTCCCTTGTTGTAATATTATATTTGTAAACCAATTTATCTGGCCACAACAAGTGACCGTGTTCTTGTGCTGGTGTTTATAATAAATTGTGTTTAGACATTGAAAATTTTTATTCTATGCTATTTCTGTTTTATCAGTGATTTAACATTGTTCATAAAATTTTGAATGTTTGGGTATGTAATTGCGAGTAAGGAACCAAAGCTACGGAACTAACACATTGATTTTTATTATTTATACCAATTATGTTATGAAATAATAATTTTAATTACTAATTAAATACAGATTTTATTTGAATTCGCAAATAAATTGCTTTATACGGAAAAAAAAATATTAAACGGACTTATTGTTTTGTTTAGTAAAAAATCTCTCTAATTTGTTGGAAGTCTCCTTAATGCAATAAATAATTAATCGTTGATTTAAATGAATGACTCATTTATTATTTTATTTTATTTTTACAGCATTGACATGTACTTAACTCCTCCTTTTAAATTTTGTGAACAATTTTTTAACTATATAATAATAACTAAGCTTAACATTACAGCCACACATTTTTTTAAACTTATTTTTAAGATACAAGAAGCCTAATGTCATATTATGGAATGTGATGACATTCCTGGCATATTTTCTTTTTATTCATAACATTTGTTATTTAAAAATCACCATATGTATGTATAAAATTATGCAGCTAGTTTGTTATAAATTATTTTCAATAAATATTCTTATCGAACATTCCAAAGTTCCAATATCACAATTCTAGGTGTTTGTTACTCTCTGTCTTACAGTGTGTAAGGTACAGGCTAACATACACGGACTTCCGACTTCTTTGAAGAGATCCTTACATTGTGATAATAAAAGTGGCATCCGAAATAACATTTGTATTTTAGTTTTAAACATTTTCTGACTTATAATGGGACGAAATTAATTTGTTTTTGTATGTTACCTTTATTTATTTGTAACACAAAATGACAATGTAACGATTTCTTCGTAAGAAACTCGAAGGATCAACCTGGATGTCGTAATTTTTGGTTTGTCCTTTGAGGTGTGTAAGTGGCTCAATTTGTAATAAAATGTAGCTGTATGACTTTTGTTCTGTGTATTATAGCTGTAAGTGTTTGTTTGTGACAAACAATGCTTAAACTGAATGTATAAATTCTCACAAATATTTTGAAATGATAACATTTCAAAGTTGTTTAATGGTAGAGGTCACATAAATTACATACCTGCTATCAGGTGGACAGTAAAACTAAATATTTCTATTGTATATTTAATTTTATTATATAATTATATAAGGAAATTTAATAGTGCTTAAAATTTAAAGAATTTTGTATAACCTTAGGATATTACTTGTTTAGATTTTTAATAAAAAACTAATTGTTAATAAAAGAGTATGTTACTTAAATTTCGAAACGGATTACATATATTTATTTAGTTCTTCAATAGATCAACGCTCCCACCACAAACGTTACGATTTTTGTAACAATTTTAGATAACAGAAAATCTGTATCAAGTGTGAAAATAACACGCCATATTAGATGTTTCACATACAATGCTTAATCATGAGAGAATCTCTTGGAATAAATTCAATTGGTTCCCAGACGCGGACGTCAATCAAAACATATATGAATATTGTAAGGTATTTCGATAAGGAATGGTTTATAATGGTCCCTTTATATTTTTAGAGACCAAAAATATTTTTTTTAGTGTATCTACATTTTAAAATGACGGTATCGTTCGAGCGTATGTGTGAACGTTTCACGGGCGCTCGTAATAGTTAACAAAGTATCAGGATAAAGGATACATAAATGTACATTTCAAGGACAAGAGCCTTGAGAAATAAGTTGTAATCAAAATTATAATTATGTTTCGGCTGTGAAAATTTTGTTAGTGTAGGAAGTATTAAACAACTGGCTGCGTGATTTTTTTCACTCATCCGTGAGCGCAATCCCTAATGAATCTAAATTTGTATCATAATTTTATATCTACTATAAGAAAGTACCCGTCCATCACATCCATTTCATTTTTAAATTGCGGATTTGTGAACAAAGGCCAGTACATCATTATTAGGATATATAAATTTAAATTAATAATCTTATAACATAATACATTTTTGTATCTATATTAACAATTTTGTGGATGTAAAATTTGACTGGACCACAACAATCACAAAAACCTGTAAAGTTGTAAACATACATAACAAACAAAAAAACAAATAAATAAAATCTTTTTTTAAAGATTATATTGCTCCTGTAGATATAAGTTTTAAAACAGCCAATTTAATTGAAGCTTATATAATTTTTTTTTGTGTAAATTATTATATATATTATTTTATAGACTAGTTCTTAATTAAAAAATGTCATTGAGTATTCTTTTTATAAAGTGTCTCTTGTTAGCTTTTTCAACATTATCACTAAGTATATTTTGGTATAATCGCTAGAACATGTACTCTTTTATTGATTGATGGTAAGAAATAGCACACTGCCCAGTTATTTACACAAATAATATACTATGTAAGATGTTGTATAGTCTTTCGTCGTAAGTAGTTTATAAAGCATTCAAAATCAATCCATGTCCATTTGCTTTGGAAAATGGTTATGTTCATTGAAATTTTACAAAGCATTTTTATTGTTTTGAACTCATATATAGTTGCTTATATTGTAAAATCGTTTTCTTCAATTGTTTAATTGCAGATGAATTCATTAATAAATGATTTTTATTGCACACATTTTAGGCCCATATTTATAAATTGCTCTTGACCTTGAGGTGAAGTTTTCATTTATAAATTATATATCTAGGAATGAAAACAGCATCTCCAGATTGATCTAGGACTTGAGAGTGATTTATGTATATGTCTAGTGTTTCATGATTAAGTAGATTCTACACTCTAAATTTCTATCTCGAATAATTAACATTCAACAATAGTGAACTAGGGAACACACAAAGCAATAATATTTCTCTGTAATCTGTATACATATATATATATATATATATATTTAATATTTGCTGTTAACATATTTTGATAAATGTTTTTGATTGTGTTATAAATGTAAAGATCTTTGTTGTTTGAACCGTCACTTCTAAAAGGGTTATGATGTATTGTGGTGCTAACAATCTGAATCGAGTGACTGGTAATGGAGACAAAATATAGATATTTGGTTTTGTCACTTTAGAGCTTATTAATATATTACATTAAATATAATCTATGCTGTAATTATCTTTTTAATAAGTTTAAGATCATTTTGTTTAATAGAAAGTGTGGCATCAGCTGGCTGCTTTTTAGTCTTGTGGTTGTTGTTTGCATCAACTACTTGCTTGTATTATTTATATGTATGTATAATAATTAAATTGATTGAAACTAGAGTTTTGATCGAATATAACTGTGTTATTGACTTCATTTGTGAAAATTGATAAAAAATACTGTAAATCGGACTGGAAAGCCAAAGTAAACAGTATTTTATAATAATATGTTTTATTTATTTATACTAACACCATATTTTCATTTATTTTTTATCAAAACAAGAATGTCATTCTAATTTTTTATTTTTTTTGTTAGTTCTATAGGAAATATATCTATAGAGTTTTGTACACATTGTAAACAATACATTTTCAAATAAAAGATGCTACATTCCTTACTTATACACACAGTTCTTTCACAAATTGCACAATCAGCTCCCAAGATTAAAACTTCTCCTTTTCCAGGTGGGCTAAATGGATCTTTCATGACATAACTAGTGTACTTGAGTTCAATTTTACGAGAGAAGGGTGGATTAGTTCCTTTGTAATGAGCTTGTTCAAGCATTCCACACTGAGAACATTTAAAATCAAAGACAACTTGCGTAATTTCTTTAGCCTCCATTTGTCTGAAACAAGTAAATTTTGATAAGCAACCTTAAGTATTACATTGCACTAAAAAAACTTAAAAATATATGTATATTATGAAAAATATGAAATATTAATCAAAAAAATGTTATTAATATAATAAGTACAGTTTCATATATTTTTATTAATATTGTATTATACCAGAAATACATACATACACATAATGTTATAATAATTTTATTAATTCTTAATAGCTTATTCACTTTTTGATATTTCTTTTGGAGCTTCAATTGGCCACCATGTTGGTTTCAATGGTTCAGCTGAATAGTTACCAATATTTAGTATCTTGGCATCAAGAGCTTCCTTAATTCTAACAAGGCCTAGTCCATGATCGTTAATGACACCTTTTAATTTTCCTAGCTTGTTTTTTGGATCCTTACTAGCAGATATCACAGAATCTTTTTCAATGTTTTCAGCAACAGCAGTATTAAATCTCATTGGCATTATTCTTTTTCGTACCACTCCAGTGTGGTGAACTCTTGCTGTCAGTTCTTGACCAATGTAACAACCTTTATGAAAGCTAACACCATGTAAATAGTCACAATTGGCCTCTAAAGGGAAGCTGGTTCCTGGAGGTAAATCATCAGATCCCTCACTAACACCTAATTTATAACGTAAATATTTATAATCACTTTCATCATTTTTCAGTACATCAATATTTAAATTTTTAGCTACTGTTGCAATATCTATGTTAGCTGATGAAATAATCCGAAATCCTAAATCAATTAGGCGTGGATCTTTAAATATTGACAAATTCTCCAACTTTGGTATATTGTCTTCTGACACAGAAGGAGAAGTACATGCCCATAAATTGAAATCTTTGTTAACATCTTCAATATCAACCTTTCTTTTTAATTTGAAAATTTTAAGGTGTTTTTGTAACAAGGTAGTTATGCTTTTATCACATTCTATCAAAAATGATTCTTCATTATGCCAACTATAAATAAGAGTGTCATACAAAACTCTACCTCTATTATTAAGAAACATTGCATAGATAGATTTCGCACCTTCTTCGAAATGCCTCATATCATTCGTTATAAGTCCTTGTAAAAAGTCCAAAGCATCTTTTCCCCTTATTTTTATTAGTGATCGACTTTTTAAAGGATATAAGACTTTCGCCGGCGATACATTATTGTAATTATTACGTAGAAGCTTGTTTATTACGTAACGTTTACATAAAAGTTTATTTACCTGGTAGAAAAGCATTATTTTCCAAAACAAATATAGAGTAACAAAATAAATATTTATTTCATTTTAGAACAATTTCACTATAACTATATATTTTTCTTCGCGAAAATGACAAATGTCAGATTGATAACTCTGAATTCTTAAACGTCACTGTCAATAACTCAATATGAAGTATCTGCCTAATTTAGAAATGTTGTTGTTATCTTTGAGTTAATGGTGATTGTGGGAGCTATAAAAATATATAATTGAGGGAAGACGTGGCGCAGCGGCACAAAGTGTGACTATAAAGTCTACTGGTTGCGGGTTCGAGGGAAAGCGCGGCGTTGAATTCTGCCACACAACACGCAATGCCTCCAGAACTCGGCGGAAAGTGGGGAACGGAGTATCTTAACACTAGGGTTCATCTTTCTACCATGCTGTGTGCGGGATACAGCGTGAAGCTGAATTTTTTTTTGATCTTATAAAAATATAGTTTTATAAAATGATTAAAATTTAACTACTTAGCTTTAATATAATTATTTATATGTATTAAAGCATAATAATAGAAAAATATCAGAATTTTTGTTTGAATCCGCCATTCATTTTCGATAACTAGTGAATTCATACACTGTACGCTTTGTTAACAGTACATAAAATATTACCTACCTAGAGAAGTAGACTAGAAAAATAAGTAAATTGTGTTTTCACAATATTGTTGCAACTTATTGCCATGGGCGTAGGAATGGACATAGCGTGGTAGGCAGAGGGAACCAGAGAACTTATTATTAAAACACTCTGTGCCCATTAAGACCCATCCGTTCTCCATTTTCCGCAAAATTCAGAAGGCATTTTGTGTCGAATGACGGAACTCATCCTGGCACGATATCTCTATCCACCCTTTTGAGCAAGCCTTTAAATTATTTTGAATTTATGCTTGCTCAATGCTTTAAATTTGACTTCGTAAACTTAATGAATTTGAAAACTGTTGCTGTCGCAGTTTCCGGTTGTACAAATAACTATAACACTATAGACATATAAGCACTTCTAGTAAGTAATAAATGAATAATAATGAAATACTATAGTGTACAGAGTGCAAGCGTCTGTGCTCCTTTTACGGGGGTATATAGGGTAAAATACCTCAACAGTTTAGACGTAGGATTTTTTCGTTTCACGATGTTTATCCAAACTGTATTTCATGTGACGTAGTTATGAATAGATACCAATAACGTTAACACCTACCGATAACGTTAACGTTGCCGATATGCCATTCTTCATTCTCAAAAAATATACAAGAAAGAGATATCTCTCGTTCTTCGATCTTCGCAATTCAATACCGCCGCCATTACCAACGAGTCGATTTCGTGACGTAGCGTTATCGCTTTGTTAGGTTTATGTGTCTGTGCGTCATTCTTCACAAATTGCGTTTTATTTTACAATGATAATTTTATTACTTATTTTGTTTGCAAAAATCACTTTTTAATTTTTGGATAAATTTCTTTTCTTTTAATTGTATTAGGTTTTTATAGAGCAGTTAAGACTATGGTTTCATTTAAAGTGAGTATTATAAAAACACCCTGTATAAGTTCCAGCTTTAATAACTTAATAAGTAGGTATGGTTATATTAACGATTTGGTTCGTTTCGTAAACACATTACCCTCTTTTGCGTCGCGCAGTCGTAAAGTAATAAAAATATTAGTATTAAAACAGTTTTATATGATAATATATTTCGTAAGATTTTTAAATAAAGTAAGATTTATAATATTAAAATAGTTTTAATCAAGCACATAAGTTTGAACATTTCTTAATGGACGTTGGAAAGGCAGCTGAGTGTGCCGTGCCCACTCCAGACATTTTACTACAATAAAGTTAGCCCTGTTAAATAAAAAAAGCGTTTACACCAAAATATATGTGTCAGAAGTCCAGGCCGCCTCCAGAAAATATTTTTAGATACGCCTATGTCTTCATGGTGATCTAATTGGCGTCCCTGTTATGATCATTTCAATGTCTTCAGCATCGGCTCGCTTTATAGGAGTCGTTTGGGGCGACGTCGGTACAGACTCCTGGCCTTGTTCTATAGATGCCGTAACAAGCTCGGTGGTGACAGTAGGTTCGGATTTGATGGACAAGTTATCACGTTTAGTGGGTGAATTATTGGAAATACGCCGTTTCACAGATTTTTTGAGGTAGGGTGTTATTTTCTGAAAATAGAAAATAATTATAAATGCTATACAATTTTAATATTTTTGATTATAGGATGAATGATCGCATACAGTTAAATCACTTGAATGATAAAATTTTTAATTATATGCAGCAATTTTTTTTCTCAATTACAATTTTAATTATTAAATGCTAGAAAATTATTTTGTTTATGCTATATGCAATACCTGCTGAGGATCCTTAAGATATGCAGTAGTTTTTTTAACTTGAAAGTCAGGCGCCGTGAGACACCTAGCGAGAAACAGCGTGGCGGCACAGGCCCAGCTCGCCCACACGCCTGCACTGGCAGCGCGTGTCGCCGCTGCTCTTCCACCGAAGCTCCAAGTGACATTCCAAGACTGCTCCAAATATTTATTAACAGCGGAACATCTGCATACAAGTATGTTTTAACAAAATTATAATCTGGGTTTCTGGACCTATATAAAAATATGGGACATTTTGCTATATAATTACAATGACTAGCGCCAGATGTTATATGAAACATAAAAGTAACAATAAGGTACCTAGGTACTTATTAAAAATGTGCCAATACATAGTAACCAAACTTACGTAGTAGCATTGGTGACGTTATAAAACGCCGAGCAAAATGCATACAGTCCTCTGTTCGTACTTGTAAAACTGTACCCAGTGAGTCCAACCATTAGGAGCGCAAAAAGCAAAGCTGGAGTCAAAATTCGCCAAGGTTCTTGCAGCCTAGGATGAAAGTAGAATATATATATATATATATATAGTTCAAAATATGTAGTTACATATCTACATATTTGAAAATAATTAAATCATTATTTAGTACATAAACATTGTTATAGTATTCTAATAAAATAAACCGGCTTCACGCAGTATCCCGCACAAAGCAGGGTAGGCAGAGAGAACCTAGTGTTAAGACACTATGTTCCCCACTTCTTCCGAATTCTGAGGGCATGTGTGTTGAATGGCAGAAGTTAACGCCACGATTTGCGTCAACACGAGAGCGAAAAAATAGAAATATAAATTTAAGTAAACATTTCACTCACTCGAATGGAGATCGGAACCCAAAACCAGTCGATTTTACAGTCACACTTTGTGCCACTTCGCCGAATATCAAAATATATGTAAGTAGCACTTACATATATTTTTATATTCGGTGGAAAGTGGAAAACGGAGTATCTTAACACTAGGTTCCCTTTGCCTGCCCTGCTGGGCATACATCGTGCCTGCTGGACATACTGCATATACATCGTGGAGCTGATTTATTTAAATATTTTTTTAGCTTCATGCCGTATCCTGCATGTAGCAGAGAAGGCAGAATAAACCTTATTTATGGAGGCATTACGTGTTCAGTGACGTAACTCAACGTCTCGTTTTGCCTCGATATCAAAGTGAAGAAATGCAAATAATAGATATTTCATTTTCTCGAGTGGGAATCGAACCCACAGCCTGTCGAATGCTTACATACTGGTAGTAAATAATCCTTACCCTGATCTAGAATATCCACCTCCGGGACACATTGTAAAGAATGTTGCCCAAGCTGCTGCGAAGATCATGGACATTATGGGCATGTACTCGGCGTACTGGCAGTCATTGTCCCGACCAAATAATGTACGGGATGTGTCCAAAACTAGTCGATGAGTTTCATTTACTGTAATAATAATTTAATTTGAATTTATGTAATTTAAAATATTTTATTTTTTTAAGTATTTAAGTACAAAATATTTTAATAATGATAAGAGGCCAATCGTGGCACAGAGCTACTGCTACTGCAAACAAAACAGTTTGTAGCTTCGATTCCCACTCGAGAAATGAAATATGAAATATTTTATTTTCATGTGCTCGCTCTGGTAACGAGGCAAAAAACGTTGAGATCCGCAACTGAACATGCAATTGATCCAGAATTCGACGAAAACTTTCCGGAAAGTCGAAAATAGAACTGTCATAATGAGAAAGAAAAGTAAGTAAGTTAAGTTCCTAGGTTCCCTCTGCCAAGCCTGCTATGTGCGCGATAGAGCGTGAACCTAATAAAAATTACATGAAAACCATAAACGACGAAATTGTAAACAAACGAAATTACTAAAACAATACTTCTATATTTATTGATTGATGTGAGACCTATCTACGTTATATTTAAACATCGTATTAATAATGAAAATTTGTTTTCGTTTACGATGATGTTGAATGAAGCGTTGGCATTTGTTTACAGTTATACGGTCAATAATTATATTATTTTTAGATATATTATTTATAGATACAAGCCGTCGTGGCGCAGGGGCAAGGTGTAACTGTAATGCGATGGTTGTGGGTTCTATTCCCTCCCACTCAGGGTAATGCTAATTATTATTTATTGATAATTTAATTTGTTTGCTCTGATATTTGAGAATCAAAAAGTGCGGCGTTGAGCTCTGCCTCAGTCTAATCTAGTCTTAACACTAGGGGCTGTCTGCCTAGATTACTAGATTACTACAGCCTGAAGCTGAAAGTTAAAAGAAAAATATATTTTCGTAACAATTGAAGCAAAAAAAAATCTACACTGTAAACAATTCGACTAATTAAAACATGAACATATAAAATAAATAAATAAATTGGACTTACTAGATAACATATCTATTGGTCCACTGTCGCTGTTGTTCTGTGACGTATTATTGTTCACGGTACCTGACTCTCTTATAAATTTTTCGCTCTCAACTTCATCAACTGATTTGTTTATTTGGACGGAAGAGTTCTGAGCATTAGGTCTCCTTACATCATCAGATCTTGTGAGCCCTTGAGTTAAATTCGCTGTGCTATATTCAGGTATATCTCGTAAGTCTATCATATGGAACTCCAATTCCCGAGGGTATAAAACGCAATTATTATCTATTAATTGCATTGTATTTTGAAGGAATACATAGTTTAGTATACCGAATATCCCCGCCAGAGCGTACAGTGTTAAATGCCATGCTGCAAATAGATAGATAGGTTAAAGCAACGTTGATTAAACATTAAAGGCCATCGTGGCGCAGGAGCTTAAGCTTATAATTGTATCGCGACGTATGCGGGTTTGATCCACACTCGGAGAATGGATTATTTTTCATTAATATTTCCATTTCATAGAGGTAAAAATTCGGCAGAAATTGGGAGTACGGAGTGTCTTACACTAGGTTCCCTCTATCTATACTACTCCATGCGGGATACAGCGTAAAGCTGAAAAAAAAGAATAAAACATTTTCTAAGTGAATTATTCAAAATTGCTTATACTCAACTGTTTCCCAAAATTTATTTTGACAACAGTTAAATTTAAACTGAAGCAACATTCAAAACAATAACCGCATTACAACGCCCCCGGTTTCTGATATATAGATCATGTCCCAAATAACGACAGAAATATTTTAAAATTTTATTGCCAGCTTTAAACCAGTGTGTTAAAACGTGAATCGGTAGCCTATAAAAAACTTTTTTTTATATATATATCTTCATTCACCTCTATAAATGTTTTATGGATAGTATGTTACATGTTAAATCAGCTTCACGCTGTATCCCGCACACAGCATACCCTGCTGTGTGCGGCACAGGGAAATTAGTGTTACGGCACTCCGTTCCCCACACTCCGCCAAGAATGTTTTTTATGTTACATGTTCATAGTTGTTTGCGACCAATAAATTTCCTGAGTGGGAACCACAGTTATTGGATAAATACAGTCAATTTCAACGTAAATTCGCCACGTTAATTGAAATCATCAATTAACCATGCAGTTACTTCACATCTTTCAAAATAACTATAACGAAGAAAACTTGTTCCTACTTATATATATAGATTTGATATTATTAAGGTATATAAAGTCAAATCTTTATATAAATAGGAGGATAAGCGTTTGCTTGTACAAGCGATAGGTTGTGGGATTCAATTCGCTCTCGAGGAAATGAAGTCTTTAACATTTTCATTTCATCGCTCTTAGTATCAAGACAAAGCGCGGCGTTGAATTGCGCCACTCAACACGCAGTGCCTGTAGAATTCGGCAGAAAGTGCGAAACAACTTAATGGGAATCTACGCCCTGGGTTAGGCGTTATTTACGGGGTACAGCGTGAAGCTACAAAAAATAAATTATAAGAGTAAATATAAAATAACCTTACCTTTCCAAGCATTAAGATGTCTAGATGCTCTTTCTTCCAGCTCACGATAGTCATATAGAAGTATTGTCATTTTCACAGGTCTATCTTACATTCATACTAAAAAACAAGAATTTATAATTTTAAAACATACTAGTATATTTATAAATATACTTATATA
>DVQM01001551.1:0-11757 GCA_018231645.1 Heliconius ricini | reverse complement strand
AAGTGGGGAACGGAGTGTCTTAACACTAGGTTCCCTCTACCTACCCTGCTGTGTGAGGGATATAGTGTGAAGCTAATTTATTTATTTTTATTTTAATTTATATTTATTCCAGAGGTGATCCGGTAGAGGTTAAGCATATCAGGTCAAAACAGTAAACTTTAGTAAAAAAATAACAACCCATATAAATGCAACCGTCTAGAAAGGCAGTTCTGCTAAAAGAATCGCTAAGAAACTAAATATGAATTTGAATCCACTACTCTCACTTAAATACAAACGTCCCATCTCTCTTCTAATGTAGAGTGGCTTGTAATAAATTTCTAATGCCCGCAGTATGTAAAACCGTCGTCATGCATGATATTTCTCTACTAGTGGCGGATTGCTGTCGTATTAGACTATTCGGGATATGATGTATAGGATGTTAGACAGAGCAACCTAGTTAAGTATTATATAAACTTTATAATACTAAATTAGATTTTATAAATATTTTCAATTTTTATACTTTAATATTCTTACTTATTTCTCATGTTGGAGAACATATGGCTAAGTGGAAAGGGAGCACGGTTTTAAAGAAGCGCGGTGTCAAATCCCGCCTCGTTCAATTTTTTTATACATCTCCGAAATAAGTATTTTTATTTTCTAATTGTGGAATAATGCTTTAAAAATGTACTGGATCAGTTCTCTCTGTTTAACTTCTACCTTTTACCTGTTTATTATGCTTTAATTTGACGGAAAGTAGGGGGTAGGTTCCCAGGCTCCTTTTGCCTACCATGCCATTACGAGACACAACGTGAAGTTAAAAAATTATTTCTTTATGGCAACCCTACAGTTTAAAGTCTAAAATATAGCACGTGTGTAACTCATTGTTCGAGATACTAATTATCGAACTGGTAAATACTATCTAATTGGAATATATAATGGGTTGAACCTTGGAAGTTATTAGAATCATTTTTGAAAATCCTCCTTGATATTTCTATGGTTTTTTTTTTGAGTTGTAAGGAGCCACAGAATTTTGTGGTCCGTGCCTTTTTTTATTCTAGATTAGTTATGAAAGTTGTTGCTTCGAACGTTCCATTGCCCGACGAATGAATTCAAAATGGCCACCTCGCAAAATATGGATTTCAATTTTTTGCTCAACTCAAATGACTTTCACTTTGACTATGACATCTTGGCGATGTCCGTTAATCTGCTAAATGATATCTATAATCTGATGAAGGAGCCGGAAGTTGAATCTGGGGGCTTCTTAACTAAGGAAGACAGACAAGTCGTGTTTGGACTCGTTTAACTGTCTTGGTTAGCTAAACTTTTGAATAAAAGCTTTTATTTATTAATATTATGTAACTTTTTTAATACAACTTTTTTGTGTAATATCCAAAATTCTCTGATGTCTGATTATCACACGACGGTTGCGGGTTCGTGATGCATTCGGGGGAATGAATTATGCGCGGTATTTAGTTCCACCATACGATATGCAAATATCTGGTAACATGCTATAGTAACACTATTCCGTCCCTTCCCTTTATCTACCTTGCTCTACGGGATAAAGCGTGAAACTGTTTTTAATATATTTTTTATTTCTAAAAATAAAATAAGAACATCGCCATAGCTCGTGTTGCAACGTTACTTACGCATCTTTTTATAATTTTATTGCCTCCTTGATACAGCGTTCAATGTGTACTCTAAACAAGATGCTATAAAAGCATTATTTATATCGCACCTATATAAATTACAATAAGCAGATGTTCCAGAAGTTTTGTTGTTGGACTTCACGCGTATCCTGCGTTTAAGGAGGTATTCAGAAATAATCTAGTGTTAAGACACTCCGTCTTACATCATATTTGAGACACTGGATATATAGGCGGAGCCCAAGCATTTTGTCTATCTATATAGAGAAAAGAGAATTGTAATCAAATTAAAAATATTGATATATTTATTGAAACTGAAAAAAGCTAATAACAATCGGTAACAATTTTATCGAACGGAGATTGAACCTAAAACCATCACGCTTAATCAAATACTGCATCACTGAGTCATAACTTCAAGTACTTCAGACTTTTTATTTTTCTTGAATTAATATTTTTTTTGTATTTACCAAAACATTAATTATTTGATTTATTTATTTTGATAGACAAGAAGTTGAAGCTGTCATGGCGTAGTAGGTAAGCGTTAGACTGCAAACGCGACGGTTGTAAATTCAATACCCATCTGGGAAAAGATAATATTTTGTATTATTTTCATATTATAACACAAATAGACAACCATATTTTATATACTCAAAATACATATATATGTTATACAATATAAATTATTGACCGCATTCAAAATTGATTCCAATTTCTTCTCTTTCATTATTTCCCCAGTATCGTTCCAAAGTTTAAAAGCTAATATTTGTTAAGAATCGGACCGTCCGGTCTCTTATACTTAAACGTTGAATAAAAACTGTATTGTAGACCCGATAGCCGCAATCAAGTCCAAGTTTATAATCATTTTATACTTATTTCGACTTTATGCGACGTTTTTATAAATTTCTTATTATTTTCTTCAATTGCTTAACCGATTTTTTAAATGAATTAATTTTTTAGCTTCACGCTCTAATCTCCACTCAGTATGGTTAGTAGAGCATATTGTTAAGACACTCCGTTCCTTATTTTCCATCGAATTCTGAAGGCATTGCGTGTTGAGTAGCGGAACTCAACGCCGCATTTCATCTTATGGTATTTGCTATAATTAAAAGATAAAACGTGTCGTTTTATCTTATAATTTTATCAAATACTGTGAAATTGAAGATTAAGATATTAAAAATTGGAATCCGTCTTCCTCTTCGGGTAGAGTGTCTTAACACTAAGTTACCTTCGCTTATTTCGCTTATCCTGTTATGCGTCAAAAAAGCATCAAGCATTAAGCTGTATTTTTTTAACACAAAATTTGTTAATTATACAATAATTTAATTAAAAATAAATATTGGAAGTGTTGAAGCAATTATCGGTGAAAACAGAGTTATCTTTATTATAAATCTGATTGCCACTTCATAATATACGATAATTAATTGAGTTTTCTATGAATGGCGTACCATTATTCATTCATGTTGTATTAAAGCTTTAGTTTTATCATTTTTTTATACATGTATAATTACACTGGATTTGTGTGATATATGCTTATTTATACTTATATAGAAAACATATAAAAAAATTAACGTAGCGGGACTCGAACCCGCACCCCTGACCACTAAGCCATACGTTCTCAACAAGCTACGTCGAAATTTTTATACGCTTGTTAGAACTTATTTGTGTTGTAAGCATTTGTGTGATACAGTTGAATAAGGCCTAAGGCCATAATCGTTGGGGGTTTCATCCACACTTTAAGTAATGATTATATTTCAAATGTTTATTTTCTTATTCTGATAGAATTTAAGTCCCCATTAAAACACCTTCGTTCACTCAATAGCTGTCTGAATTCTGGAGGCGTTGCGTGTTGAGTGAAATGAGTTGACACAAGAACAAAGAAATGAAAAATATATATATTTCATTCCTTCAAGTGGGAATGGAACGCTTGTGGGTACAATCCAACCAACCGCGTTAAACTCCGAGAGATGCTCCAAATTAAAAAAAATGTTTTACCAGAGGGAAATATTAACGTATAACGATTCCAATAGCCAGACTTTCAATTGTTACACGACGAATGATGTAATAAATCTTATAATAATTATCTTAATGTGACAAATGTAATGTAGCGCGAGATAGCAATCGCATCGCACTGAATCAGATTGTGACTTTGATTCCCATTTGAGAAAATTGGAGAAAGTGGGGAGCGGAAGCGCCTTAATGAGAACGAAGTATCTTAACACTGAAACTAAAAAAAAATATATAATAATGTATATAGATGTCTTAAACAAAAATAATTAGAATCTATATTTTATTCTAAAATTATAAAAGGCAAGGAAAGGCTGGTTTGCTTGAATGCGCTAATGCCAGGAACTAGTTCAAATTGAAGGCTATGGGACATATTAAATAATATTCATTGTGGCGAATTAACCCATTGTACTTTGTCAAATATGCCTGCTTTGGACGTTCAGAATGTTTCATGTGGTATACACAACTCTTAGTTATTCCTATCCGACCATGGGGGCGAAGCCGCAATTAATAGCTAGCGTTTATATAAAAAATGCCATTTTAGTTTAGTTAATACTTTTAATTATATTCGATGAATTTTTGGTTTGTAATATCGCTTTAGGAAATGTTGTGTGTGTGTTTTAGAAAACACACACACGCACACACACAAACACATAAAAAATTCATACAACAATTTCAATAAAACTTGTGAACTAGCTTAAACTTCGAGCTATATTTTTTACGCTGTATCCGCTCGTAGCAAAGTAGGCATAGGGAACCGGGGAACCTATTATTAACACACTCTTTTCCAATAAAATAACTTTCGAGTAAGAATCAAACAACTTATCATATTTACGTTCCGTTTACGTTTAAGGCCAGTGCTCTTTGTGGTCTCTATAATTAGAAACAAAAAAAAACATAAATCCATAACCCTACAGCTAATGCACGTCTGATATGTAAGGAGCGATATATTACAGTATGGAACTATTTATATCGCATATGCATTCTACACCAAATGGATTATTTACGAGTTCACAAACTAAAATAGAAGTACGGTCTGTGTAATATTGAAGCTGATGTATAAGTCTAACGCTAAAAACCATAACGCTATAGAAGTAGAGTGTGTAGTGGTGGTTGTGGGTTCGATGTCTACTTGGGAAAAGATGATTAATAGTATGGATTAAATGCTAATTATTAAGAGGCCGTCGTGGCACATATTCACAAGCGTGTGACTGTAAACGCGGAGATTTTGAGTTGAGGAAATTCCGCAAGAAATCCTTGGAAAGTAGAGAACGGAAGTGGAGAACAGAGTATCTTTATTCTAGATTTACTTTTGCACGTATGTATTTGCACTTTGTAAAATATTGCAGGAAGCACACATAAGTTTGTAAATTCTTTCTTATTATTCAAAAATGTCGTAATTACATCGTCGTTGTACTAAATGATTGATATGTGTAGCATTACATTGAACCTAACTAGACGTAATCAGTATTCAGAATATTCGAAGATTCTGACAGTAAATGCGTTTATGCAGTTCCATTCCATTATTATAAAAACAAAGCACGGTGTTGAGTTCCATTCTTGAGAATCGATTCCACAACCATCACATATAAAATCAGACGCGAAAAAAACATCTCTATATTATATTTCCCATCATTTATCACCCCCTGTACCTGTCAGGGTATGATTCAATGGCTGGCTTGTTTCACTACTACAGCGGGGATGTGAGAGAAGTTTTTTGATATAACAACACGTGTCGTACGTAAACAGATTTGATAAATGTTATAAATAAAATCGGGGAATGGAATGAAGTAGTATAAGAAAATTTATCTTTTACCTTTTATAATATTAATAGTATAGAATATGTGGTAGGACGCGAAAGAAATATAACGGAGCGGTACCTCGTAGGTTCGATTTCCACTGAGACAAATGAATCTAAAATATTCTTATTTTATTACATTGTGTCTAGCGGTATTGATTGGCTAGTGTTGTGTTAAGTAAATTATAAATATTTTTATAATTTTTAAAATGTTAATCTACACTTGGGAAAGAAAAATACTTATTAGAAAACGTATAAAAAATTAAACGTAGCAGGACTCGAACCCGCGCCTCCTGAAAACCGACCAGGCGCTGTGACCAGTACACAAGCCATGCGCTCTCATCAAACTACGTCGAAATTTTTATATTGAAAATATTTTTTTTGAGTGACCAGTTAACCCTTAATGAGAAAACTAGGATTTCAAGTGATAACTAGTTATCAAACGCCTGGCTGACCAAATATAAAATAATAATCATTTTGGAAAATAATTCATACTTTTTATTTGAAAATAAAATAAAAATATAAAATATAAAAATTGCATACATCCAAATTAATAAAATGCCGCACGTAGCTAAGGGCTTAAATTAAAAAATAGCTGTCCAATATCATGGAACGATGAGTGCCTTGAATCCCAACATCTTTCAGCTTTACTGCATTTTCAAGTGACATCAGCAATTTAATAGAAAATATTAATAATAATATGCTATAGGCCATAGTGGAATAGTGGCTGATTTATGTACGTGGTGATTGTGAAAACCCACTCTAGAAAATGCGTTTATCTAAATTGTTCTCAAATATGTTTTCTGGCAAGTGTAATGTGCGGTGTTGGGTTCCTTTAATCAATGCGTACCTCGTAACACAGGTAACATAAAAAAATTACCATGTAAGATCAATGTAGCATCTGCTCCTGTTCTTAGCTTAGACATCTTAGCAGTTGAATGTTCAAATTGACGAAATAATTGAGAAATTGTTTAATGAATATTGTTGGTAAATACCTCGTTGTTCTTGGAACGTCATAGCTTCGAACAATTATCTTCTGTGTTGTCCGTGGATTCACAGAGTTCCATTAGAACATAGCGGGCTAAGTGATCTTGATTCTTCACTAGATTTTTCAGTTTTTATACTTTTTTTTGGCTTCATGTCTTAGCTTCTTAGCTTTATTTATTTAGAATAGGATTATCAGAAAGAACTCTTCACAGTTCAGACCTCACATTTTTTACTGGATATTTACCCAGCAACGTCAACACTGCGTTCTCCAAAGTCAACCGAAATCTCCTCCTGCCTTTTAACTACTTATTATCACTTTCGTGTAAAGCAAGTCAAAAATATATGTCACCATTCTCTCATCACTCATTCTTTCAATGTTCCCAAACTACCAAAGCCGCACGTACTTTTTATTATTATTGTAACATCTTTCCTATTCGATTAGCTAAATTGATTTCACTTCGTTTAACTGATTTACTTTCTTTAATCACATGATTGGTATTTACGACTATGACACACTAATTTCACTAATTTCAAGTACTCTAATTTCTAAAAGTAAAGTCTCACTAATTCCAGGTACATATATGTATTTGGTATCAGGCAGGTATAATTATTTAGTATCAGATGAGTTCTCTATACATGGCTGTGCAGCTTTGGTAGTTTGCAATCCATCATAGTGTATTATAATAGTAATATTCTATCAAAGATGTGTAGACGTGTCCATTCGTAGCGTTTATTTAATAAAAACGTCATGTCGGCAAATAACAGGCCGATGGGTATGGATTAGAACTGTGAGCAGTAGACGTCCTCGGTGTTACAATTCATAAGCTAACGCGTGTGCTCTTAGAAATAGAGTTTTATATTTAAAAATAATGACAACACGTTTTCAGCGTACTTTTCATGACGACTTCGGAGAGCCCAAGAAGACATAAATTATTATCTTTGCAACACATTTTTAATCAATCGGTCAACCGGAAGTGGATAAAATACTAAATTACTAGATTAGACACACGTTGAAGTTTATCTAAATAAAAACGATTAAAACTATAATATTGCAAAAACTTTTTCCTCGTATTCCTGGTACATATTTCCTAGTTGAGGTCAGTCGTTGCGCAGGGGTAAAAGCGACTGTGACTGACCTCTAGCATTAGACAGAAATAGGGAAAGGAATCTAAATGGGGGAAAAAGTATCAAAACACTAAGTGCCCGGGATCCCTTGACCTACCCTTTTACATGCCAGATACAACGTGAAGCTTATAAATAAATAAAAAATGTATATTTAATATACATATACGTATATACAGTATAAGAATACTCTTATATATTTAGTAAATATATACTATATATAATATTATTAAATATATTACAACTCCATCCCCTAACTTACACCGCACACAAATAGGTGCGGCTCACGCTATCTACAGCATATATCGTCGGAGCCGTCGGCCCTGTAATTGATTGATACGTCCACCTCAAGTCTCAATGAAAAACTGTCAGTTACTCTTAAGTAGCCACGCCAGTGCCTAAGTTGGTCTTTGCAGACGTTAAAAAATTTGGACTACGATAATGTATGACAATTTTTTTGACTTGACATAATAGAAAATATTTTTTTTTAAGTCGCAAAAGCCTTTTTTTATTGCTTCACGCTGTATCTCGTACATTGCAGGATAGATGGAGGGTACCTAGAAAACGAGTGCTAAGATACTCCATTCTGAAAACACAGTTTTAAATTAAAGATAAAGCGTTTCAAGGAGAAAATTTGAATACATGTTATAAAAGAAAAATCAGAGGATTTCACCTTAATACTGTTAGTATAAAAATATAAAAAAATATATTATTGTAGGATTCCCTGCTAAAACAGAATCAGGAAAAAAGCGGTCGAAACATTAGTTTTGGATACGATAGAACGCGGTTAATGTAGATTCAAATGTATTTTTTTTAAATAAATAGATAAACTTAAAAAAAATTGTTGTCCTCATTAAATAATATACGGCAGTAATTATAATAATCGACTAAAAAAATGTATAACATAATAATTGAAGGTGGCACAGTCATTTTTAGAGCGCAGCTATGGGTTCGATTTTTCCTCGGTGGAATGGAATTTCATTTCTTCGCTCTAGTAACAAGATAAAATGCGAAGTTGATTTCAAATTCGGAAATGATAGAGTATGCTGGATATGGTATGCTATAAAAATATAATAATTAAAATTGTTAATAATGGATAAGTTGTGTAGAGTATTTTATCAACAGCTTTTTCTGACATTCCTGAGAAATGAAAGATGTGTGAAATTAAAGAAAACTTTAACCAGTTAAATAGGCTTACTCGTGTTTATTTATATTCGTGGCTAAAGTAATATGACTTTTCAAGTAGGTCGAAACTAGTTTTAACTGGTTAAGAGTTTAAGCTCAACACAGTAAATCGTTCTAACTCCTTAATGTTTTTTTTTAATAATTACATGTTAATTAACGCTTTGTCCTGTCTCCGTCCGGAGGGTCACGCTTCGATTCACGGGTTCGATCTTTATTCAGAGTAATAAATTATTTTCAGCTCAGTCGCGGTGCAGTACAATTCTGCGGAAAGTAAACGAAACGGAAAAAAACAAAACAGAAAAACAAACGGAACGAAGTATCTTAACACTAGGTTCGCGGGATACAGCATGAAGCTGATTTATTTGATAAAAATTATTTTCATTCTCTCGGTATGGGAAGACAAATCACAATGTTGAGTGCGACTGTACCCACGAGGGCTCATGATTAGGGGGATACTGGAGAACGGAGTGTCTTAAAACTGCTGATTCTACTACATGCGGTATAAAATCAATCTTTTATTTTAGGTATATATTTCACAGACTCGTCGTAGCCGCACCCAATGGACAGAATACCAACACGTTCATTCTCGTCGGTGGCTCTCGTAATTATAACGTGGTGCGCACTTGTCAATGTATGAACCAGTGACTGTATGGACTGAGCGAATGTGTAAAGTATGTCATAACCGCAAACACTACAAACGGGATACACCGTGAGGCACTATGGAATAGCAATATTAAATCTTGAGTTATGTCTATTTTTGTTCTGTGTTATTGACATGTAATAAAAAAAAACTAATTTAGAAAACGTATAAAATTATTTAACGTTGAACCGCACCTCTAAATAAATAATAAAAAAAATATTTTTCTTTCTTAAGTGTGGAATAAATACATTTTAAAAATATTTAAAATATGTAATAAAAATTATCTATTTTTCAATGTAAATTAAAAGTAAAAAAAAAGAAACGTACTTTCAATTCAAAGACGGGATAATTGAAATTTCATCATAAACACTCGATACAACTTCGTATAGCGAGTATGTTAAAAGCAATTAAAACGACGCCCAGTGCCCAGTGTAAGTCAATTAGTTTTACTATTTTATAAAATATATCTCTATTTATTATGAAATTAATTTATTTATATTTTTATAAAACGTGTACATTTCACGTTTAAAATAAAGGATAAATATAATAAAAAATAAAAACTAAAAACATGCTTTTTTCAACAGAACATATTACTAGAATGAATGAATGAGCTCAAATTGTTTATAAATAGGCAGTCCGTCTTCCAATTCTTCAAAAATTATGCAGCGTAGATTGCGGAAATTTTACATGAACGTATCATAAGTAGTGTAGGAAAAAAACTAAGATGTGATTTCTCGAAACTCTTAAGGGGACGAGATATACCTGAGGAATGTTATATATTTAATTTTATTTCTTAAAGTCCACTGAAACAAATTTGTGGAGGACGACAAGTATTTTATCATAGATTATACAATAGACTTATAATAGGATCTAGTCAAAAATTACAACTCTATTATAAGCTGATAAAAATGGAATATATTGCAAACGTTCCTTTTTCTAGTACATTTTATAAAAATATTTAAAAAAATGTGCAAACAAAATAAAACCCTTTTCCACGTTTACACAAAAAAACGTGATATTGACTTAAAAACAAATAACATGTAACGCAGATATAAAATCGTACAAAAATTGAGCATACGCAAAACCATTTGCATATCGACTTAACATTAAGCGTTGTAAGCGAATTCGTTTGCCAAATTGAATCTAAACACACGGTAACAGATTCCATTATTGCTTGTACCATAAACCCCGATGGGTTGATAACTACGAGCGGGTCTTTCAAAATCTGAAGCGAAATAAAAAGCTTGGCCCCTATTATGCGGTAACAATGGCCCTCAGTGAAAAGTAGCCGGAAAGCATCTGCAACATTATAATAAAATGTAACTGCGAAAGGTATTCGGATAAAATTTTATTGTACGCTATCGACAAAAGATCGTGCTAGACAAAAGTCGTAAGGGAATCGTTGGTGGGCTGGAATGTCACACGTTAGGGGATTTTGGATTTTAGTAGGATTTTCGTTTAAAAATTATAGTTTTTCAGTCAATTTCTCTATCTAACCTTTTAGTACAGGTGAGTGTATTTTTTTTTGACAATTTATAGATGTGTGTGTGTGTGTGATGTCTTTGTTAAATTTATGTTTCGTTTTAATAAAAAAGTAAAGTCCTGTCTCATTATTTAAATCCATATGTTCCAAAAATATTTGGTTAATGAATTTTAGTAGATTTTATCAAATTATAGCCGCAATAGTGAAGAATGTCTGGTTTGGTTTGGTTCGCCACGCCATTTCGCCAATGTCACGTTGAATGGAGAACACACGAGATAACAGGAAAATGCATGTTTAAAAGAGTTCCCGAAAAAATACTGAAAAGTATCTGGAAACTACTTATAATTTATTTGATAGAAATTTCTAAAAAATATTACTTTGTCCTCATTTTGAGTAGCAAATCTCTTCACACGTAAATAAAAAAGTATAAATATAGAAAATATATTTATATAAAAAATTACGTTATTTTCTTGTACCATCGGGAAATCTTATTAGGAAGTTTTTTAAAGAAGAATTATATAGCCTTTCGCTATTTATGTATTATAAAATGTAATTTTTATTTTTTTATTTTCTTACCACTTAGGGTAGACAGAGGGGTTACCGCTGCCTCTGTTTTCCTACTTTCCGGCGAATATTCAAGACGTTGTGTTTAGAGTGGAAAAAAATGAAAATATTACATTGCAAAACCGAGGCGTCCCATTGCAAATGAACTGTGCCACTGCGCCACTACAACCTATTTATTTATTTTTGTTTTTTTAAGGTTAGCCACATAGCAAAAGAGGCAGAGTGAACCTTATTATACAAAACCTATAACTATTTGTACACTTTTCGATTAATTTATCAAACAGTCCAGGAAATATTTAAAGGAACTGTTATCAGAGCTTAATTAAATTTCAAATATAAATATATATATATA
>DVQM01001550.1:0-11758 GCA_018231645.1 Heliconius ricini | reverse complement strand
GGTTAAACTGAACAAGGTTCCTTTCACCCCATGAGGAGACATTGTCGAGGGATGCCTCAACAGAAGACACAAGTTTATATGCAGAATACAGCACAAATCTACAAAGAAAATCAAGTGGGCGCAGTGGCAAAAGCGTGTGACTGAAATGCCACGTTTATGAGTTCGATTTTCTTTTGGAGGAATGAATTTTTAGTATTTTCATTTTCGCGTTCCGGTAATAGGACAGAACTCATTTAACACCAGTCCACTCACTTAACACAGAGCGGACTGGTGATAGATATGTTTATAAGCTGCTTACTGTATCCCGCACATAGCAGGTTGGCAGGGGGAACCTGGGAACCGAGTGTTAAGAAAATCCGTTCCCATTAAGACTTTTCCGTTCTCTACTTACCATTCGAGTGGCGAAACTCAAGAGCGCGCTTTGTCGTTCAGACAAAGTCAAACCAGACCTTTCTCGACCAGACTGAGAAAATGAACATATTAAATATATCATTTGATCGATTAAAATCGAACCCACGCGCCTGTGCCCATGTGCCACGACTGTCCTCGATTATTGCATAAAAAAATCTTAAATATTATAACTTATTTATACACCACAATATAACATCAATCACTATAATTAGGTGACACGACGTTATTAGATAGTAACCGCAAATTAGGTATATCTAGATTTAGAACTTTAAAATTGACTCTAACCAATGAACTTTGGTAATCTAATGATTTTATTGGATGGAGTAACTTTGAAATAACACTTGTACCGCAGTTGGCATGAAAACAAATCTTTATGGTCATGGGTTTGAATTTTAGTAGCTCAGGTATTTTTTACAAAATATAAGTACCAGGAATATTTTTATAGAAAACGACTTTCGCATCAATCAGAGCCTTTCAACATAACCAATTGAATAAAAACTGATAGAAAATTCATCGATATAACCCACAAGGCCATTTTATTGCGTTTCCACGTAAAAGCCTCTAATACTTTTATTTAACGACGTTACAGCCAAGGGCCGGGCGGCGCTCCACGGAGGGATGAGTACTTAGTACCTACCAACACTTTTAGAGGACCTCTGAAATATTTATTGCCCATCAATTTGTAGGGGCAATCCGATATAAGGTGTAGTTATATGAGATTTTTTATTTTTGGTACACTTTTAGTTGAAAAGTAGTTTTTCGTTTTATTAAAAAAATATATTGGATATTTTTTTGCGTGTGTAGTGGTTGTGGGTTAGATTACTGTTTTGCGGGAAAGCTTTGAATATAGTGTAAACCATTTTAGGATTTCCTGTCATTCATGGCATCTTTCTCCTAGGTAGGAGATGCTATGAATATATAAGAATATATCTATGTAGGTACATAGTCATAAATCAGCTTCACGCTGTATCTCGTACACAGCAGGGTAGGCAGAGGGAACCTACTGTTTTTAGACACTCCGTTCCCCACTTTCTGCCGAATTCTGGAGGCATTGCGAGTTGAGTGGCAGAAGTCAACGCCGCGTTTAGCCTCGACACCAAAGCGATGAAATGGAAATTAAATTTAAGTAAATATTTCATCTCCTCTAGTGGGGATCGAACCTGTGGGTTCCAGTACCAGTCAGTTTTACAGTCACTCCGTGCCACTGCGCTACGACTGGCCTCATACATAGACTTACAAAACGAAATGTCAATAAACTAATTAAACCTACCTACCTATAAAACTTTCTATTATATAATTCCTAATATAATAAGAATTTTTATTCTTAAGTGTGGAATAACACTTTAAAAATATTAAAAAATAATTCATTGATAAAATTTTGAAACGCCATCTCATGATCGACCTCAGAGTTTCAGACCTCTTTCGTGGGAATGATGGGAGAATTTAAATATATAAATAATTTAAATTTCTACCTTCTGACAGACATAGTGCAATGCGTCTAATATTGAGCGGGTGTTGGAAAACGGAGTGTCTTAACACTATAATAGGTTCCTTCTATCAATTTATTATTTATGTTTTATATTTATAGTATACATTTTTTGTCTATATATATATATATATATAACAGAAGAAAATATATGGTAAAATTACAGGAATGGTAAAGATTATTAAGTTAAAAAGAATATTAAGTTTCATATATAATTTATTATAATAATTTAACTGTTTCACAATTTTAATTACGTTAAATCAGGGGTTCCCAGCCTTTTCTTTATCAAGGACCACTTTTATATCATTCTTGGTAGCAGGGACCACTATGCATGTAGGTATAATAAAAATTTACTGTGATAATCATACAGAAACTTTGCCTCACCATCCCTAGTCATAAAATTAGAAACATTCGCGTGCCATATTTAGGACTTCTGTCCGTGGTCCGCAGGCCACTGTGGTCCCACAATGGTTGGGAACCAGTGATTTAAATTGACATATGCTACTTATGCTTATAATCTAATACATATTACTATAGAAAACATAAAATAAAAATTAGTACCAAAACCTTTTATATTAAGAAAATACAAAAAAAAATAACCAATTAACTAAACGCGACTATTGTGGGTTCGATTTCAACTCACAAGACTGAAGTATTTAAATTTAAACAAAAAACAATTTTCATTGCAACAGAATCATTGTGCACTTTTTAAATGTACATACTGTCACCCTGGGCGTAGAAATAGAGAAAGGAAAGTGGTCCGGGATCATCTCACATTGTCTTCTGCCCACTCCAAAAAATTTATTATTTTGCTAATTTTCTCTCTTTGGAGCCACTCGCCACTCACCACTAAAATTTGGCATTGGGTGTGTGGGCAATGTAGTGTCTTAACACTAGCTTCCTTCTGCATACCCTATATGTGGAATACACCTATATGTGGAATACAATGTAGAGGTAAAAAGAAATAAACATAAAAATAATCTATATACATAATAAAATTATAACCGATCACTATCAGTACGTAGAAGATACATGGGAAAATCTGTTACTAGGAACATTTATCAATATAATTAAGCCCAAAACAATGTTTTTAATTTTTTTATATGTTTGTCAGTTTTTCTATTCATTGGTGCGTTTGTGCGCATTAATCTCAGAAATGGCTAACTGATTTAAGTCGGTTTTCACTACTGTATTTCAGAAAACTTTAACCAACATTTAGTGCCTGTTTAATTTCAATCAGTTTGTAAATAAAAAATTATATCAATATTATGTATTTTTTTCAAATTGCCACAAAGTAACTGTTTCATTGAATGAGCTGAAACTTCAGTTTCCAATGTATGGATTTCCAGTTGTTTATAAAAATATTATATTAATTTAGATAAGCAAATAAAAAACTAAGTGATTCAAACAGGACAATCAGGAGGACCATATATGTACCTATATATATTATGGCAACATTTCCAATTCGGCTGGCAAAGGAATACTTTTCATGTGTGCAAAACGTTTTAATGCATCATATTTACTTCTCAGAGCTTCAATTTCATCTCGTATTCTTGTGTTTTCTTCTTGCATTGCTTCCATGTCTTGCCATTCCTTGAAATAAATATTAATAATTAAAAAAAAGTTATTTTTTGGATAAATGTTTATTTATATAGATTTAAATTCATACAGCAAAAATGCTCTTGATAGATTGACTAACACAGACATACAATATTTACTTTAATAAATACATATTTCCATTCCTATTACAGGGAATGTTTTTCATTCTTTGTTCTGATAACAAGACTAAAAGCAGCTTTGAGTTTCATCATTCATAGCACTAGGTTCCTTCTGCCTACAGTTCTGTACCAATACACAATGGGAAACTAAAAAATAAACAATATAGTCAAAATTTAAAGATAGCAAAAAAGCTCTATAACTTTACTATATATAATCAAGGCGACAAAATGAATAAAAATCAAAATAAAGACAAAATGAAGATAATCCTTTTTCCATAACAGAGGTTAGAAGATGTCATGCTGCAACACAAAAGCTTAGTATCAAGTCACATTCATTCTTACTTGACTTTTCTCAGTTTCCAATTCATCTTTCTGCTCTATTCGTTTGATTCGACACGAGGCAGCATAGCCTCTGTTTTTTAATGTCCTCCTTCTCTGCTTCATCCTAAAAGAAAGAATAAAAACTATTATAAATTAAGGTGATGACAATTAAACGAGATTGATGAGATGAGAAAAAAGTGATTGTAAATTTATGAAATAAAACATATATTTTGGTTCATGCTTATACTGCTGGTAATGCTTCTACTGTATATACTGTATGTAGCTGTAATGTAGCGGAAGTATTTTTCTTTCCTAAGTGTGGAATAACACTTTAAAAATGTTAAAAATTATACTAGGATAGACTAACAGTATGTAATATTAAGGCACTTTATCTTTCCTATCAAATTTTTATAGATAATGCATGTTTAATAGCAGAACTTAACAATTTCTTTTGTTTCATTTCAATTTGCACCCTAAAGAGTAAATGAAAATTTAAATTCAGCATGTTATGTGTACACTAAAAAACACAATATAATTATTAGTGTTTTAATAAAAAAAATTTGCAAAATTGACTATAAAAGAACCATAAGAATTCCAATGTATAATTAATATATTGTTAGTTAATATTATTCATGATATGAAACTATACAGTAATATATATAAACAAGAATAAAAATAATTTAAAAGGCACAACTAAAATTATGTAAAAAGCATTATGTTACCCACCTAACTATTTGATCTCTCGTAAGACCTCTCATTTTAAGCTGTCGATTTAGGTCTCTGACAGAAATTGAAACCAGTTCATCATCACTGATTTCTGCACATGGAGTGGGAGACAAGGGAGCCTGAAATTTGCGAATTATAAATAATTTTCATATGTATGTTCTTAAAAAATTATATATATTTTGTCTATGAACTATGTACATAGGAATTAAATAAACAACTGACTCATTCAATTTCAGTTCTAATTTACATAATATAGAAATCTATTGATATAATATTTAAACTTTAAAGTAACAGAAGTAAGCAGAATTTAAATAAATATACAAATATTACTTAATTAATGACTAACAAAAGCTGTATCACCAAAATGTAAGAATAAAATTCGGTAAACATTAAACAACAATAGAATAGATAAAACGGCAATGCATCATTAAATTTTATTGAAAATTACTTACCATTATCACTTTCCTTACACCCTGTCCTTTCAAATCATGAGGCATAATGTTTTTAGAGAAAATGTAACGGAGACCCGTTACAATATTTTCTTAACTGTTTCTTTATATTAAAGTACAAATAGTACTACTAAACAATCTACAAGTAGTAGAAAACAATTTTTTATATAAAAAATAAAAGATTTATATAGTGTATTTTGATTGATGTTATTGAAGAGAAAAATGTATACACATTTCACTAAAGCGTAAAGTAAATACATACGTCGAAATTACCAGAAGTGGGGATCTTAAGTTTGATTAAAGAAAAGTTATTAGTTATAACTGGATTTTATAAAGAACTTTATTCCATTAAAATAGAGTTTAAAAATGTATGCGGTTACAATATGCGTCTATATATGTTTTATCTATATTACTCCACAAAAAATCGGATACTCGATTCTATAAAAAATTGTTGTTAATTTGTCTTGACTTATTTTTATAATGTCTTTTGAATTGAAATACATTTATAGTGCAGTTAAAATCAATAAAAATATTTTTATATTTAAAAATATTTGCAAATAAAAATTATATTTTATTTTCGTTGTTTTAATGTTTTGTATATTACTTTGAGTGGTAGATAATAATGCTTTGATGCGTTGATCTCTTTTTTAAATGCTGCCAGTTGTAAAAGATTTGCAATAAATTTAGTATCATTTATACATTATAGCATTAATATTTAAAAAAGACATGAGTTTTGTAAATAATAATTGGTTAACAAAATATTTTGTGTAGTTAAATGATTAATCATGTCGAATAAATGTAATTTTATAAAAATCCTTGTCATTGTTTGTTGATATATTTAACAACGAAAGTATCTTTATAATCATTAAATTTGTTTGTTTTTAAAATAAAGAATTTATAACATTAAAATTAATTGTATTTTTTATTTATAAAGAAAGTTGTGTTAGCTTCTCGGGACATAATTCTAGACAGCTAGCAACACTCATTATAGTTGGTTGTAGACTTGTAGTTGACGGACGACTTCGTAACGTAAAGAAAAAATCTCATAACGTATTTCGTAGTTAAAAGTGCATCAAAATGGCCAAAAGGAAAAATAAACCGCTCATAGATTCAGATTCTAGCAGTGAATGTTCAGATTTAGATTCTGTAAGTGTATAAACATTTAGTTCGTAGGTTATACTTTCTTAGGTGTTAGCATTTTCCACATTCCTTTACTATTTTGTTCTATTCAGGCCAAGATCAATGCTTGAAAGATCTAATTACGTCCAATGCGCATTACTGAAAATGTCGCAGTCAAAAATTACTATTCGACTTGGTAAACTATCAATATGTTTCATCCAAACACGATGTTTTGCTTAAAAGTTTCGTTTACAATGGCTTCATTTGGCATGACTCATGAAAAACAGACAAAAAATATACTATATCCTTTGAAAGCGCAGACATTTGGATTGTATAGAGATATTATTTTAAATAACGACGAAAAATATTTTAAAAATATTTAAGAGAATAATATTACATAATAGCTAAACTATTTTGAAAGTAGAGGTGCTAATTACATTTCTAATCTCCTACGTTTTATGCTTTGGGCAAATTTAGAAAATATTTTCTGATTATTTTGCTATAGGTACATGCAATGCTTACACAGATAGTGTGTTATATGTGTATTTATATAGTCTCTATAGTGCTATAATTATACCTTTCTTAATATTGTATATATATATATAATTACAACCTTAAAACATTTTTGATTTTTGATAACTAAATATCAATTTTAATTGATATTTAGTTTATATCAATTTTAATTGATATTTAGTTTCTTTAAAAATTTTACTGCATTGTTATGCAGTTAAATGAATACATTTTTAAATGTGCATAACTTTTATAAAAATACAAAGTAAAATGCAAATTATTATTCTTTGACTTAGTTATATTTGTTTATAAATTATTATAAATATACTTTATAAAATCAATAAAACTAAGGCTGTTGCTGCGGTATAGAGTCAGGCTCTAAGCCCAATAGTTGTTTGATTTCCACTTGACACTTGACTTTATATAGAATTCCTTGAAAAGTCATATTTTTAATTCAGTTCTTAACATTAAATTTCAGCAATTCTTGAACTTAGCAAAAAAGAAAAAGAAACCTGGTGACTCACCACCACATGCTCCAAAATCTAAAAAGTCTTCAGGCAGTGAATCAGATTGGGATGATGATGACAAAAAGAATGGTTAGTCTATTAGTTAAACTGTATTATTTACCATTGTATATATACAGTGTTTGTTTGTAAGTATTACAATTATGGGTTTGATACCCACTGGGGGGAATGAATCTTTATTTTCTTACAAGCGTAAAGCTGAAAAAAATCTTCATGTACATTTTGGGCTAAATATAAAAAGTTTCAGATAAGGAACTCCATTCTTATAATTTTGTTCTTTTGTGGACACTATAGGTTCATAGAATCTATGCTGGGTTTACTTCCTTTTTTTTTACCAATTTCACCCCATATCCCGCGTATAGTAGGGTAGACAGAGGGATAGTGTTTAGATACTCAGTTCCTCATTCATCACCCAATATTTAAGATCTATCCAATATTTGTTTGTGGGCATACAAGTGTGCAACTCCGGATCCTTTTCTTAGTTCCTTTCTTTCTTTTACTTATCTTATTTACCTCTCTTATTTTACTTGACCTATTCCTCTTCCCTGGGCTTTTCTCATAACTAGGTTTTGGACATCAGATGGTAATTGCTCCATTGAAAAAACCATCAATATAATTCAATATATTGCTCGATACTGTCATAGTCCACATCCAGGATCAGCCTCCATGGCTGATGATGTACGCCGATGATATAGTACTCATTGACGAGAACTGATCGATGCTGGAGCGGAAAGTGAATCTCTGGAAGGGTACACTTGAGAACGACGCTCTTAAAATAAATGTTTCGAAGACTGAGTACATGGCCTGCAGGAGCCCAGACTCTTGCACTATCCTTATAGGTCCTAAGCCAGCCGTTAAGTCGGAAAAATTCTGTTACCTTGGATCCGTTATGCACGCTGCTTGGGCCAAATGGCGGGAGGTCCCTGGTGTGGTCTGCGACCGCAGAATACCGCCCAACCTCAAGGGGCTGATATACAAGAGGATATATATGATACAACCGATTCTTTTATACGGCAGCGAATGTTGGCCAGCACTATCTCGGCACACTCAAGAGCTTCACGTCACGGAAATGAAGATGCTGAGGTGGATGTGCGCCAGAACAAGGATCAATTCAGGAGGAAAAGCTCAATGTTCTCAAATTTAAACTAGAATAATTCATCTCTTGACTAGAAATCGAACCTACATCTGTCACATTGTTTTTTTTAATTAACGATCATAACTATTCAAGAATACTTATCAAAAGAATAAATAATTAATTTTTATACATGTTAATGTATTCATACTTAGATCAACAAACTCATTTATATTAATTCACTTTATATTTTGTTTTCCTAAAGAATGATTACAGAAAGTTATAGTTGTGCAAATTATATTTATTCTATCTATATTATTATGTCTTTTTAGGGAGACTCAACTCCACGCCTTGTCTTAAATCACCTAAATTTACAAAATTCTTTCTTCAGCAAATCATCATCATCAGCTTTAGAATCACCAATTAATGGTGAAAAGTTCATCAGATTTAGATGCAATTGCGCATACATTACACAAGTTTAAAGTGCAATAAGTAGGCTAGGTAGGTAGGCTTTAAGGAAATTCTTTAAAGTTCAATAATTCTTCTCAATTGTTCAGATACGCTTCTCCCCCTTCCGAAACACATTTAAAATTATATATTATTATCGTCTTCAAAGTACGTGTTAGATCAACTCATCGGTCAACTGATGATGCACTAAGATCTTTTTATATATTAAGAGAGCGGAGTATCGCCTGTTGTTGGTTTAATTCCCACTCGAGGAATGTATTATTTTCATTTCCTTGCTAAAAATAACTTTACAAAATTTTCTAAATATTTTTAGATAAATCATCATCGTCATCGGGTTCCGAGTCACCATATAGTGATAAAAGTGATATATCCAAAAAGGATGATCCACCCAAAAGTAGGAAAAGTTCATCAGATCATTTGGAAGAAAAGAAAAAAGTGGAGCCGAAACAAAGTGATGTCAGAAAGAGCACAGATAGTGCAGGTTCAAAGAAAAAAGATACTTATAGTGAACCGGAAGAAGGTATGTGTTATTGTAATTATTAAGTTATTATTATATTATAGCCTAATTACAGAAATATTTTACGTTATCTTTTTATGTGTTATTCTGATGTGAAAGCTAATCATATAACATTACTATGGGAAGATTTTTATCGAAATCCGTTCTGCAGTTTTCATCCCTACTTTTATGTATAACTAGTATTTCTCTCTTTTCTAAATATAAATATTATTTATAACTCTGTAATTTATTCGTGGGGAATGGAGTGTCTTAACATTAGGTTACGCTGATTTGATTTTTTTAATTTATATTTTAAAAAGCCAGAATGAAACACTAATAGGAACATAGATTTATTTACTAATGCCACCCATGTTATTATTTTAACTATGGGCAGTTGCCTCTTAGTATTTACTGTTTGACATCATTCAATGGGTAATTCAAATTCTTAGTTATCGCAAACTCAGAAACAACTAGCGTACAATAACTATACGAAGAAACGTCAGTTATTTATCGATATTTTACCTCCCAGAAAGTATCTGAAAGTGCCGCTATCACTTGACTTAGGAGTAAATATCATCCTCACCATCTAACTTCATGGTTTGAGTCCTAACGTGCATGTTTCAAGTTCATTCTTTCCGCGTCCAGTACGGTGAGTTAGTCGTGGCCGCTCTAAGTAGGTTAGAAGTAGTTAGAAGAATATCTGCTGATAGTTTGTTTACCACTGTTTCGTCACCGACTTCACACACTTTTAAACTTTTTTGACACTAATAAACAGTTTGTTTACTGCTTCAAAACTCATCACACAGTTTGTCTGGTTGCAGTTAGTAAAAAAGCGACTCCGTGCTGGCTGTCATTTCTAGAAAAGTATATAGCAATGTTTACTTTTCTAGAATAAGTGTATATAAGTGGGAATCAGTAAGGAAATATCCGCTATCTCTCTAGTGTGTTTCACAGAGTCCACAAATGTTAAAGCCGCATCTAATGGTCTCCATCTTCACGATATTAAAATTTCCTTTGGAGGAGGATTAAAGTTATCTTTTGGATTTTACGCAACTTAACACGTATTTTAATTGCTGAATATCCACAAGGGGGAGGACGGATCCCCATGGCTGGTAGCATATTTCTCACCACTCACCCTGAAAGCGGAGCGACGCCGGTTGCTTAGTTGCGTCCGTAATCTCTTTGATTATACTTCCTTAATATTATTTTTGGGAAAAAAATTGTTACAGTGGTTTTCCCTTGCCTTTTACACCAAATTTTTGAGGATTATTTGGATCCCCAGGCTTTTGGGGCCTCTTCAGACAGGTTGCCCAGTCATCGTTTTATCAGTATTTTCCTTTATCCCCTTAGGGATATTCAAACGTCATGTCGTCTCAGGTTAAGGATGTGCATGTGTGAAGATTTCGCTTAACATTAATTGGTTCAAAGTTTACATTTTCGTAATAAAAATATATCAACCGAAATGAGAACATCCCCCTTTTTTAAATCGGTTTAAAAATATGTATTGTGTTACAAATTTTTGCGCAACTTAAGAATTGTTTAAAATGATTTTGCTATTTGTTATTTTTTTTAGATAAATTGAGGATTGGATAATTTGTAATTTTTTAGCTTTAAAATGTATTTTTTATTTTTAGGTGAAGTTTCGTCACACTCATCGGACAATGATTCAGTAGATTCAGAAGAAGAATTCGACGATGGGTAAGAAATTGTTTATTTGTCACGATTTTCTTTTTATATCAAACTAAAATTTATTAAATAGTACTCTCAATTTTTTTATCTATGGAAATAAAAGAAAAAATGAGGGAACACTAAGAGATAATTACATGATGTATTTTGTGGCATATGTGAGGTTTTTGTTTACATTTAATTAACAAATATTTGACTTTAAACAAATTATTCCAATTTTTTTTCTCGAACATTTAAATGCCATCCATAAGATTCCAATTATAACCTTTCTAACATTTTAAACAGTTACGATGAAAATCTAATGGGCGACGAAGAAGACAGAGCAAGACTGGCCGCCATGTCCGAAAAGGAAAGAGAACAAGAAATTTTTAAACGCATAGAACGGAGAGATCTTATGAAAACTAGGTAAGTAAAGAAAATACCACATCTAGCACACTAGGATGGGCCACTATAAGTAGAATGTAAAGTTAATGTCGGAGAATGACACAAAACATTAAGGACCATGAAATTTATACATAATAAAATCGATATTTTTGGCGGTCAGTTCTGCCATTCAACACACAACGCTTCCTAAATTCGATGAAAAGTGGGGAACGGAAGTGTCTTAATACTAGGTTCTCACTTTCTCGCTCTCTGCCCACCGTGCTAGATGCGGGATACAGCATAAAGTTAAATAAAATCATTTTTTTTATTCAGATGGGAAATCGAACGTAAGCTCCGTTTAGCGCGGCGTTCAGCTGCGGAACGGGGTGCCTCCCCCGGCGAGCTGGCG